>KL277627.1:2043-26736 GCA_000699545.1 Podiceps cristatus
GCTGGGGGGCACGAGGAGCTGGGGGGGACACAGCCGGGACAGCTGACCCCAGCTGACCCCAGGGATATTCCACACCATATGGTGTCATGCTCAGCACGTAAAGCTGGGGGGAGAAGAAGGAAGGGGGGTGGGGGGTGTCATTTGGAGTAATGGGTTTGTCTTCCCCAGTAACGGTTCTGTGTGATGGAGCTCTGCTTTCTCGGAGCTGGCTGAGCACCCACCTGCCGAGGGGACGCAGGGAATGAATTCCTTCTTTCACTTTGCTTTGCCTGTGCAGCTCTATTAACGGCCCTATTAACCTGTCTTTATCTCAACCCACGAGTTTTCTCACTTTTAGCCTTCTGATTCTCTCTCCCATGCCACTGCGGGTGGGGGTAGTGGGTGAGCGGCTGCGTGGGGCTGAGTTACTGGCTGGGGTTAAACCACGACAACAGGGCAGACCGTTTACCTACAATGCAGTCAGGACTAAATGAGAGTATATATAAATGGGCTCCGTTTCGTCAAATCCACTTCGGAGTTCAATGGCTGAAGAGATTGAGGGGAATATCAGGAGCCCGTTATGTGGACTTGGATTTAAGTGACAATAAAAACTGTGTTAAAGCTAGCAGGAAAGTAGCCATCTATTTCGGGGCAGTGTACATATCTAAGTGGTGCTGGGTAGTGCTGCGGAAATGACACTACAGTCTCCAGTTAAAACCAGCTCCATTTATAGATCGTTGTACCTATTTCCATCCACGCGCATACCCTACCTGGTTGAAGTGAGTCACTGCTGAACACAAGAATGCACAGATCAAACACATGGCTAGGAGAGAGACTGACATTTGCTTGTGATTTAAGAACACAAACCTGCTTTGCAACCAACTGGAAAACTTAAAACACGATGTATTCCAATGTATTTTTCACTCTGAAGAAATGTATTATTCACCATCTTTTGGCAGGATGTCCAATGAACTTCAAATCGGAATTGCTGGACAGTTAGCACCCAGCAGGCACTGCCTGCAAGTGTGAAAGCAATGCCTGGCATCATGTCAGGTGGAGACTAGAGATCATGGACTGGAAAAAACTCTTCTTTTTTGGAAAACAAATCCAGCATATATGTCCTAGTAATGAAATAACAGTTCTCTCTTCAACAAGACAGGCATACTCCATGCTCTTGATAGTGAAGTTTATCCTGTGCCCTTGCTCCCATGAGTTTCCCTTAGCATGAGTAGCAGATTGCAATTCTTCCCATGTAGGAGGAAAAACAGTAGTGAAAGAGTTTTCATTTTCCTTCTAGCTTTGCAGAAAAAACGGTTAGAACCTGCAACAGAAAAGACCCTGCAGCTTGTCCTTAAAGAAAGTACATCTGATAGGAGAAAGTGTTGGGGGTGGACACAAGAAAAATGGAACATCATTAAAACAGATTCTAATTCTGTGCAGTATGGAATATTAGAGCAGCACATTCCCCATTTGTTCTTGCCTTCGTGCTAGAGGGGTCACTCGCAAGGTTAGCACTCCTGCGCAGGACAGACGGCGGCTGCCTGCTGGTTTCGCTGCGCCGGAGCCAACTGCACCGTTCTGTTGGTCATTCAGGGGCAAACGGGTTAGTCAGTGTGAAATACTGAATTGCAAATCCCTTTTTGAAAGTAGACAGTAAGGAAGATTGACAAAATCAACACCAAGATTCTCAGTTGTTTAACTGCTTTTCTTATGGCGCGTAAGCGTCTCTGGGAGACTGAAATGCTTTTATGGGTTGTCATGTCACCTTAAATTTTGGTGACTCAAGCATCGTAAATGACTTCCCTGAAGTACATAAAAAACCAGCAGGAACGGTAGAAGTAGCTGGTGAATACCTCTGGATATTCAGCACAATTTAGACTCCATGAAATACAGATTTTTCAGTACAACTTATCCATAGCAATAACACGCTGATATTTACAATAATACACTTGATTATTTCTGAGTATTGCATTGAAAAAGAATAAAAAAAAAAATCAGGAAACCTGACAGCAGAGCGGATGGTGGCTGCTTTTGATGCCTTGGCTGCTCTACACTGCCTTCATTACTCAGCTCAATGGGGTGCAAGATCAAGAAAGTCTGCTTCCACCTCTAGGCCAGGGCGACATAACTCTAGCAGGGAGCAGAGCTCTTAAGGAAGCATGTGAACTGTAATCACAAATTACAAACCCCTCTTCTGTAGAATATTATTATTCTTCCAGAAGTCAATATCAAGGAGGAGGTGGAGAACACAAAAGAAGGGATGAAAGCACAGATAGTGCAGTACTTAATAACAATTTTGTTTAAAAACTGTGTAAAAACAGCCTAATTTCATTTATTGTTTTCTTAACATGCACAGCTGGACTTCTCTTATATTTATGTACTTTTGCCGAGATCAACTTATTTCCATTGAAACAGTACATACCTTTGTTGTACTGCTTCTAATGCGTAATTCATTTTGGAGAGAATAATCCTGTGCATTAGACTAAGTCAGAAAACAAACAAAACCAACATAATGAAAGTAATTTCTTTTCTATTTGATTCCCTTGCAGAAGATTCAAATGTGTTTTGGAAAAAAGCATGAGGGCCGAGTAGACACTGATGTTGAGAAGCCACTGAAGGAAAGGTGTAGCAATCTGAGACTTGCATGCTGAGCCTGCCCCCTCCCACGCGTGCCAAGGGCTGCCAGGAGGAGAACAGCAGCTTCTGTGCCACCCAAATCCCACGGCTGAGTCCAGGAGCAACGTATCAGCCTCCCAAATATCAGAAGTATGAGCAGGACATTAAGATTTCATAACTGTTTCATGTAGCCACTTCATACCATGGGTCTTTGGTGTGGGAGGTTATGCTTTTATTCCCGTATTTTACTTCAAAGCGCCAAGCACTTTTATTAACAAATAAGAAAAATATTTAGATCAGTGGTGAACAGTAATAATCTTCCATGGAAAAGGATCATAAAGCAATTGCAAGGTATCTAAGAGTCATCCTCAAACTGAAATGCATCCACATCTGGGATGGAAGGCAGGGAATTTGTTACAGCAGCCTCAGTCCTTCTAATCATGGTAACTCAGAATAAAATAAAAGACAGTGTCTAACGGAAGTTATGTCTATTTAGATCTCACAGAACAAATAACCTCAAGATAACAAACGCAGCACACCCGGGCTTTGGAATAAAACACTGCAGAAACCAAGTGCTTTCCTGACCTGAGACACGGAGGTCTCGCTCTGGTTTTGATACATCCAGACTACTCGCGAGGCAGGAGGAGCAGAGCCAGGCCAGCACTTGGGTAGTCCTGAGGCCTTTGGCTTGGCCGTTCTCCGTTTTCCCTCCCCTGCCCAGCGTACTGCATGCTCACCTTCACCCACTGCCGTTTAGAACATACGCATTTTGGTGCCCTTTCTTCAACCAAGGACACTGATACAAGTTACACGTAGGCTAAAACTGGAGCTCGCACGATCCCGTTCATGCCAAATCGCACTCTGTGCTACACCAAACACCCTGTAGACAGCTTTTAGGAAGTAAATTGTGTAAAATGGACTGAATCTGGCTCAAGCTTCCACTGTATGAATAGGTAAATGGTTCCTAGACTATGTACTTAAGGATCTGCATCGGCTCATCAACATTCATAACTTCTGCCATAACATGAAGAAGATAAAGCACAAACAAGCTCTGAAAAAAAGATAAAAGAAGAGCTGTTAAAAGCAAACATTCTTCTTTCATTGTGCTGTTAATTTTCTCTTTAACAGATCACACTCCCGATCCACCCTGAGCAAGGCAATAGTCTCAGTGGTGATGTATTTTGCAGATCTCTCAGCAGCAGCACACAGAAAACCGTACCTATATAGGACACAGCTGCCTGAAATTTCCAAGCAGCCGCCAGATTTGTTTTCATTTGGGAGGATATCCCCTCCACTGATGCACCGATTGAGAAGGCAGTTAACTCGCAACAATAATAACCATCCTCCATGACAGGCTTAGAGCTGAATCCAAATCTAAGGTGAGGAGCTGCCGGAGACGTTGAGACGAGGAGCCGGTGCCCCGACCGTCGGTGAGGACCTCGGCGCACAACCTAAGGGCACAACTCGCTGTTTCAGTTGGGGACAGACTCTTCTGTTTAAGCCTTTAAACCCAGATAGAGCTATTAGACAGGACCATTTATTAACGTGCCCGCTGCAGCGCAGGATACAAACCGAAGAGAAGCCGCTGTTGCAAACAGCTATTAACCTTGGTGAACAGGTGAATTCTGTAATCATAAAAATGTGTTATCTTGGAGGCTATCAGAGCAGGGAAGGACAGTCTCTCTCGTCTCCTCATCTTTCATGTGATTCCAATTTAAATGATACAAAATCCCTCAGAAGTGAAAGGTTTTGTTATATATTTTTTTCCCATTATCCCAAAGAAAGTTTATCACACAAATATTATATCCATTATCTTCTTAATTATCATTATCACAGTATTAGTTACTGGGAGAAAGATTGATTAGCTTGGTCTGAGTTTAGATACACAAGCTATATATGAATGCTTAGGGAATTTAATTTGCAACCTAAGATGACGTCCTCTGAGGATACTTTCCAGTACTTCTGGCTCCATGCTAGTATAAAATATGAATAGTGGGTGAAAATTGTATCAATGCACCAGAGTATCCTTGATCTCTGGGGAAGATTAGAATTCAAACATTTTGGAGTGTAACAAATTCTTGTTTTCAAAATGTTGACAGTAGCTTTTTCCTAAGTACTGGAAACTACGGCATAGAAATGTTCCCCTTCCCCCATGAATAACTACTCTATTACATTAGGTTTTTAGTGCATGGAATACTCTAAAATAAAAGTAATCTTGTACTTTCAATCTATAGCACCAAATTAGAAGAGAAAGGTGTTGCAGATATTTTGCAGTTAAACAAAAGCCAATTCATTTTGCCATAAATAAATTCTGAAGCAATAATAGAAATATAAAAATATACATGTATACAACATACCTGGCTTATTGGCTTTAAAACTACTCAAAATACAATTTCAACAGTCCCCAAACTGCAGTTTATGTGAATTGATGATGGACCATCAGACATTTTGGAGGTGTCCAGTTCTCTGTGCCCCTGGCCCACCCGGGTAGCCCTCCGGGCTGGACTGTCTCATTGAGTTTGGTCCTTTGCCAGCAGTCACGGCTGCAACCACAGCAGAAAATCAGTTGAATCTAACTAAGATTTATGCTCCATGCGGTTTCATTGCAAAACAAAAGTTCAGATTGTTTTTTTTTTTAGTTTATCCAAATGGTTTCAACCACCCTTACACTGCAATTGCGTGAGCAAAGGACAAACAAGGTCAGTGAAAAATGAAATTATAATTCAGTGACAAAATAACAAGCAACAAATGAATGCATTGGCAAATCAAGCCCAACAATAGAACATTAGTCAAACATCAACAAAATGATTAATAGATTTAAGTATTCCTGTCAATGATTAAAATACCTAACTCTTGTACTTCCGAACTTCATCATTTTCTCTCTGTAACAACAGCCATGTGGTAATTGCTGCCTTCTTTAAGTCACCAGTGCAGATTTAATGTGCTCAAAGTAAAGCTATCACTGCTTTAAAGCCATGTAAAATGATTGCAACCTTTCTGGCACCTATCAATAAAAAATGGGTTTGTGGTGATATTAAAAGATGAAAATCACTTTCTTTTACTTACTGACATCTCCTTTTTGAAGTTAACTTTACGACTAAAAAGAGAACAGCCACCTTTTGTCACTGTTGAAAGATGGATGGATTAAAAGGAGCACATATCACTGCTGCAAATACGCTACAGATCTTCATCAATATAAATCCACAAAGCATTTGACTGCACTGGGGAAACATATTCTGAAATTTTCATTCCGTGAAGAGATTACAGGAAGTTAAAAGGCAAATAGCCATTGATTCTTAATACATGAACTGTTAGAGGAAGGAGAAAAAGCAAACATTTAAACCATTCCTTTAAAATCTCTTCCTTAACTTGTGATTCTCCTGACTTAAATGCTAAGCACTGTAAGCAGTTTTGTGGAGTCTGTGCTAGTTTTTTCCCCCTCAAACTTTCCTGTAGTTTGCAAATCAATCAAATTTCAAATAAAGTCTTTTGTTTTTTCATCAGGGCGCAGCAGGCACCATTTTCTCTCATTAGGAGGGTCTGTTGAGTGTTCTCAATACAGCAGTCAAATTGTTTGTATTTTGTATTATAGTACCCTGCAGGCTCATTGATCCCAACTCCATGTAATAACCAACTGACTTTCCCTTCTACTTACGCTTAGGTGTGTGATAATTGTCTCTGAAGTGACTAGTTGTAATTATTAGAAGGTAATAATTATTACCTTAGTACCCAGGAGTTCAAGCCACAGATAGATTCCTCAGTCAAGGCAAGAGATAGAAAACTTCCAATCCTTGACAAACCAGCTATGCAGGGAAACAGGGAGGCGGGTATGAATGACAGCAAATATGGTCAGCATGAGAGGCAACTGCTCAATGTGCCGAGGACTCCGTTTCATCCAGACGAGACCTTTTTGTGTCTTTCCAGAACATCAAAACATCTCTTGGGGGTTGGACTTGATGACCTCTAGAGGTTCCTTCAACCCAAAACATTCTATGATTCTGTGATTCTTCATTTTCTTAACGATATCAAGTGGTCACAATTTTTAACACAGATTTTGTTTTTTAAAACCTTTTTGACAAGAAATAGGAATGAATATTATGAATTCCAACCAATTCCAAAAGAGTAATAAAAGCTTTATCCTGCAGTGTTTTGGATTATGTATCTCTTTTTTCCCTGAAAACATCCATGTTTAGATGACACTCTCAGAAGCCTAGAGAAATTTTTAGCACTGTATTCTAAAAGTAAACGACACTGCAGCTGGTGACAGTGACTCTCTAAAAACAGCATATATGCACTGAGGTAAAAAGAATTTTTATGCTTCTCAGTAACGACATGACACTTTATCCCAGGTACCATTAGATGTGCTTTCAAAGGTTCCTACCAGCCATATGCCTGTATCAGCACCAGGGGTTATTTCCCGCCCACGGAACGGTCTGCTCAGAGCAAACGAGGGGAGGACACCCCAGGGTGAATAACGACCCACCAGGAAGAAGATGCCCCATTTGAACTTGGCGATTATATCTACAATAAGGCAAAGAAAGATGGATATCGCATTGCCATTTTAAAGCTCAGGGCAACGCTCCATGCATCAGTCCATTTTGCAGATCTTTAGTGCATAATCATTATCTTAATTTCCAGGGATTATTACAAATCTTTACCACAATGAAGAAAATCTAGTTTCTGAAATTTCTATATTTTAATTCTATTATTTGTCCAACCTTTCTCTAAAGTGGACATCTCTATGTACAGAATGGATTTATTGGAAATTTCTATAACTTTTCTTAAAATGCATGAGCATGGGAAAAAAAAAAAAACAAAGCCTATATTCTTCATAATCAAAAGGACACATCTTCCATAATGTTTTACTAAGAAGCTAATATGAAATTATTTTTAAATTCACCTTATTCACCTTTGATTTTTTAATTTACAGATATATTAGTCTCTTGTATACAGCAAAACTTAAAACAATTTAGATAATGGTTTTGATTAAAAATTCTGAAACTTATTAGATAATATCCATTAAGAATGAAATCAATAATCATTTTTATGACCAAATGTCATTTTTAACACTCACATACAAGTACCTTCTTTCACAAAGTTAGCAATAAAATACGGAAAATAGAAAATGTCCATATTGGCTATACTCAAGAAAATCACTTATTGTGCCAAAACTACCTAAACATTTTGCTCGCTGGCAGCTCAGCTGAGAAAAATCTAAGTAAAACCTGAGTAGGTACTGAGGCCACTGACCGGCAGCCGAATCCCAGTCATCAACTCCAGTTACATCTACTTGCACTAAGTACATAAATGATCAGAAATACACATAGGAGTATAACTGCAGTAAAATCACTGCAATCCAAATTATTAACCTTCTACTAATGCTAATTTCTATTTGAATTAAGTGTGTTCAGATTTTAACACAAATCTGTGACTTGTTCAGACAGACCTCAAAATCCAATTAAACACCATATAAATTCTGGAAGATGCAAAGCTTTACTAAACTGCTACAGCTTTTCCTTGCTTCTACCACTGAAAATGCCCACATGAGACAATAAAAAATCTCACCAAGAATTAGTTGCTAATAACAACTCTTTCTGAAGGCAGATAAATTATTTTGGAAGTCTAGAACTCCTAATCGCACTCTTTGTCAAGTCCCTAAATGCACAGCTGTGCCTTCATTAGAGGAAAAAGAAAGATATGAGACGCGCTTTCACAGCTGAAGTCAGCAGCAAAGGCCTGCAGATGTATCCCTTAACAAGAATTGTATTTCATTCACGTTACGTTTTATTTGGAAGTTGATTGTAACTTGCGCCAACGTGAGCCAACAGCAATTTCTACTTTCATTGGCAGTTCGTATATTGAAAAGAGCTTCCCAGATCCTTTGGTGAACGCTGACAGTGGCTTTATTAAGACCAACGGGCTGATTTGCCTTGTGCAAGTACTGGAGGGCTGAACACTTTGAAAGCACTGTGGTTAAGGGTAGAAAATGGCAGGTCAAGGGGGAATGGATTGAAGCTGAAGGAGGGAAGGTTTAAATTAGATATTAGGAGGAAGTTTTTTACAGAGAGAGTGGTGAGGGGCTGGAACAGGCTGCCCAGAGAGGGGGTGGATGCCCCATGCCTGGAGGTGTTCAAGGCCAGGTTGGACGGGGCCCTGGGCAACCTTGTGTAGGTCCAGGCCTGGAGGTTGGTGTCCCTGCCTGTGGCAGGGGGGTTGGAACTCTGTGATCCTTGGGGTCCCTTCCAACCCAGACCTTTCTGTGATTCTATGGTTCCTTCTATACGTATGTTGGGGTGGACACGGACATCTGTAGAGCTGGGGCTCAAACAACCCAGTCGCTGGGGAGCTCTATGGGAATTTACATTAGACCCAGTTTCTCTCTCCTGCTGCATGCTGGGAACCTGCACATGTTTTATGTACATCCTTAGCCATGTATGGTATGTATCGTGAATACTCTTAGGTATGCAGCCAGGGTTCTTTCCGACTTTGTGGTGAAAAAACCTGAAGCATTTTGCAAATGGCTCTTCCCAGCTCTAGACCCCTTTGGCAGCAGGAGGGAAAAAATTCCTGAACTGGCAGAGCGATTTTTTATTAAATGCAATGTATAGACTTTTAAAGGTATTTTAATCATAAGCCTGCAAATTTCTGCATTTAACAGGAAATGTTTGTTAGTTCTTACATCCCACAAATTTAATAGTTATAGCACTGGAATGATTCATGTCTTTACAACAATTTCAAGACAATATCAAGAAACCTGGCATTTACTGTTGGACTTCGGAACAATAAGTTTTCAAACAGTAGGAAGCCTGATTTTCTCTGGGGATCGTGTACAGGCGTCTTTTTGTCTTTCATCTAGTTCTCCTTTGTAAACCCAAACAGGACACATACGTAGAAACCACTAACCTTTTCAGTACGAGAGGAAGCATCCATGATCCCCATTTTACTTCAACTGAACAGTAATCCACAACGTGTCACTAAAAGGTAGGTTGCTATTTAAAACACTTTTCCATGAGGGAAAATTACAGTTTGAGGGAGGGAAGAGACAGGGAAATTACAGTCTGAAGATCACTGTGGTTTATCCTTCCCTCTAGTACCAGACATTATGACCAACAAGAGATTTGGTTTGGGTTTGTGTTTTCTTCCCTCCTGTAAAAATCCAAACGTCCGTCTCCCATGGTAAGGGCAGGAAGCAAGCCCGGGTTTTCCTGAAGGGTTAGCATAGCACTTCACATTTTTATGCATCATAGGACATTCAGGATTACCAGAAAGCAGAAGTAAGGGCCCCATATTGTGTCCACTTAAATTTGTGAGTAATTCCCTGATTATTTTTTAACATGTTAAGAGTCAGTTCATGGCAGAAAGCAGAACAGTTGCACTTTGCAAAAGTATTTTTAATTACAATGTACCTTAAATGTGAGTACTCAAATGTGAGTTAAATGTCAGAACGGTTTTGGTTTTACGTAACTGCACATTTTATGTAACAATTTGCAGAACAGAACTTATTCCTATACTATTTTATCCTCCTGATGACACTGCGTGCCATTAGTTTGAGAATTTAAAACTATATTTATGGGTTTCCTGTACAAATCAACTCCTATACCTAAAAAGTACCTGCACATAAATGTTTCATGCCATTCTTATATCACTTCATTGTCTTTCAATGAAGTAAAAAAGCTCAAATTTGCTAAAAGACTACTAAATGCTTCATAATTGTGAAGTATTCAGTTTTTAATTGGTAAGTTTATGTCACTTTCTAGAATAACGCCTTGATCCTGGTTGGAACTGTTCTACCATAAATATTTTAAAATAGAATATAAAATGTGATTTTGCGTTGTTGTTATTTTTTGTTCAAGAATTAAGTTTAGCAAGTAAATCAAGATCTGAGTGTTCATTAAATGAAGATGTTTGGTTTTAATCAATAAATTATGAGAGTCAGTAACAAAGGATGCAGCTAAATAAGTGATGACGAAAGTGATGACACAACCAGTCCAGGGCACAAGCTATTATTTTGGGACACTTGCCGAAACCGTCTTAGAATAACACCAAGGCAGCGTGCCATGGCGGCACCTTATTATCATGTTTAAAATTAATAGACAGATTGAGGTTGTTCCTTCAAGCTTTACCCTAAAAGCAGTAAAAAAATACCCTGCAAGGAATAGTTTCTGAATAGTGTGTGTTCCAGATTCCCAGAAAAAGGGGACAGAGCAACCAACAGCTCCTGTCCTTTAGCAGAGGGCTTTTTCTCTCTTATATCATAGAATCATAGAATGATAGAATTGTAGGGGTTGGAAGGGACCTCGAGAGATCATCGGGTCCAACCCCCCTGCCCAAGCAGGCTCCCTAGGACCTAGCACTGAGATAGGCATCCAGGCGGGTCTTGGACATCTCCAGTGAAGGAGACTCCACCACCTCCCTGGGCAGCCTGTTCCAGGGCTCTGTCACCCTCACTGTGAAGAAGTTTTTCCGCATGTTGGTGCGGAACTTCCTGTGTTCCAGCTGGCAGCCATTGCCCCTTGTCCTGTCCCCACAGACCACTGAGAAGGGGCTGGCTGATTCCCCCTGCATCCCCTGCTTCAGGTAATTATAAACTCCAATTAGGTCCCCCCTTAGTCTTCTCTTCTCAAGGCTGAACAGTCCCAACTTACTCAGCCTTTCCTCATAGGGGAGATGCTCCAGGCCCTTAATCATCTTCGTATATATCCCCTTTGAGAAAAGTACATAGGTCCCAGCTCCAGTGTCCCAGTTCCAACAAGGTGCTCAGGGGTCAGCAGGCCCTGCCTGGGACCCCATCACCTTTATAGCTGCATTACGAGTGAACATAACTGATAAAGAGCTGCCTTTCCCACGTGTAGCTGGATTTACTTCTGCTAAACTTTTAGAAGATGCACAACATTAAAAGAGGGAAAAAGTCAATTAAACAAGTGGCAGGTCCTACATCGGATGCATAATTTTGAAAGAGGTTATCAAATATGCAAGACCATTAGAAAATAAAAAGTACCTTAGACAGCAACAAATTGTGCTGAATTGCCTGCTGGTAATTAAAAAGTGCATTTGTTTAAAAGACCATATATAGTTCTTAATGAGCGAGGATTCTGACCTTCTATAGCAGGGCGAAGAGATGTGTTTGGGGCTTAAATTACTGTAAATGAGTCTTTTATTTTAAAACACAGACATTTTCTCTCTCGCTGATCTGGCTCCGGGAACGTGACATCAGCTCTTATGGAACCTCATAGGAGTGTGGAAACCAAGCTGCATGGTGAAGGGGTCAGAAGAGTGTCACTGCATCAGATAAACCTCTTTTTGGAATCATAATCTGGTCTGCTGCTAATTCCTCCTCTTTTTTAATTTAGTGGTCATCACTTCCTTTGAGAAAATGGGAAGGCTGACAATCGCCCAGTGTTCCAGTAATCCATCCCATGTATAAGACATCCAAATAGCACTTATAAATACTTCGCTACATGTAAATGGGTTTTAAGAATGACTGGATAGACAAAAATTATTTTAGAGAGATGCTAAATGTAGTTGCAGAGAGTTTGATTTCAGAGAATATGTTCTACCGCATGATATCCCCCAGTTAAAAAGTGATGCTCAGAGAGCAGCCAATGCAACTATAGCTGCCTTATTCAATAGCTGCATGCCAGAAACATTGTTTCACACAGAGTGGGTCATGGTCACATCCTGAACATTAAATATTGCTCATCCTTCTCTAAATGTAGCATTTTCCTACAGGTTCTTAAAGAAAACAACCAGTAGCATTTTCCTACAGGTTCTTAAAGAAAACAACCAAAGAACCAACAACCAACAAAGAGAAACCCAAATCCTTTTGTATATCTAAACTTAACACATTTTTTGGTTTGCCTGGGCATGATCCAGAAGCCTAAAATTGTGAGAATGTTGCCATTAATTCCAGTAAGAGTCTGGTCTCATCCTAACTAATTTGGTTTTGATTCTTGCACACTGGGTTTTGTTTTTTTTTTTTTTATTTTTTTTTTAACAAGTGTCTTCACGCTTGAAGAAGTTGTTAATTAACTTAACTTGAGAGGAGATTATTTGCACAGAGAACCGTAAATTAGGTCTATATTTCCTTGGCATAATGAGTTGGGTTTAAAAAAACAATATTACTAGAAATTATTGGTCTATCTATTCTGCTATACTCCAACAGTATATATGTGATTCACATGCATTATAATTCTAATTCTATTACATTTATTTAGTGAACAATATTGAAGCATGTATCAGTATCATGCTGTATCATCTGCAAATTTTCTGAACCTCCCAGTTTCAGGTGAATCCTGATGCTCTCTCCAAATTTCAGAGAACGGAAGTTTGCAGTATGCAGCATGGAAGTAGACAGTTTCTTCAATTCAAAGTCTGTAAGACCAGGATGGTAAAGCGCAACTTCTGAGCACTTAAAGCATACACTGTGTGCTACTTTGAATACTGGTAAGGCAAGTGGTGTGTGGAGCAACTGTGATAAGATCTACGATGTCCTAAAGGACCGGTACCAACACCCAGAGACACAGAGTAACCACCACAAAGCAATGACGATGAGCCATACAGACGGACAGCATTGCATGCACAGCAATGATGCTTTCAATACGCACGTTTTCATAAAAAAAGAAAATATTCTTAGATTACGGAGTCTCCTGGTAAACC
Organism: Podiceps cristatus; assembly: GCA_000699545.1. NCBI lineage: Eukaryota > Metazoa > Chordata > Aves > Podicipediformes > Podicipedidae > Podiceps > Podiceps cristatus. The sequence continues at coordinate 15,295 of KL277627.1, forward strand.
CTTGTTTTCTTATTCGTGTCAGTGCAGTGGGAGCACGTTCCAGCTCTTCGACTGACGTACATATTTTCAGAGAACACTGCTGTAAAATAGGTCTGCTTTACAAGCCCTCATATAAAGGCATGATACTGAACCTTGTTATGGACCGGTCTCCGTATTTTCCCAGTTTTTGTTCTTACTTGATTGCTTCCAGTGATTCTTTTTACTTGCCATTTGCTGTCTGTACTTTCCCATGGTACCACTTCTTTTTTTTTTTTTTTTCATTCTCCCACAATTTTTAACTCTTTCCATTTCATCTCATGTTGTTTTAATCTGTACATTTCACAGATAACACAAATAATAGGCATTACTCCTGTGAGTTAGAGCCTACATTATACTTTCTTGACACAGATATTTCTGGAGAAAAGATGGCTGAAATCTTCCAGAGAGGATGTAATGAATTCTGAAAATCAGTTTTTGTATTCTCTGTGTATGTTCTTGCTTCTGAGTGGAAGACCAAGAGTTATTTCTCAAAGTGTCAAAGCAAAGTTCTTCACACTACTGAATACTATCAACCTCACTTAAAATGCTGGTGACATCTTGACTTCTTTATCATAGTCTAAGAAATGATGGTAACTTTTAATTTTTAAACTGTATTGCACAATTTGTAAATTACTTAGACTTTTTGATTATACAGTTTCACCAGCGTAAATTGCCAACTGCAAGAAGTAGAATACAGTAGGAAAATAAAGTCCTTGCCTAGACAAAAAAATTTAGAGGTTCTCTTCTTTTAAGCTACAAATTGTATTGTGTGAAAAGGCAGAATACGGTGCATGCTGTATATACATGGCCTGGCAGGTGGATGTTGTGTAGAGGCATATGTACTCCAGGTGGGACTACACCCACCCCAGCTCCCAGAATTGACAAATAATTGTTGAGATGGGAACAAGTGAGAGACCAGAACTGACTCTTTGCCATGAGAAATCAAATGAAGACTACTGGAGCTTCAAGTATTTGCTATAATAAATGTTTAACTCTTTATTCCACAGAGAAGAGCGCCATGAGGAACAACAGCACCCCTCACGCAGAACATCTCCTAGCTTGCTCGTTTGTTTATTCACCTTGGGAAGATAAAGAGCTGGGAAGTCAAATCCCCTCAGGCAGGGAGTGAAAGAACTTGAAAAGGAGACTCATAATTTAGCTTGGCTGAGGGCTCCTGGGGCAGAAAACTGACAACTGCACTTCTGACAAATTATGTGATGCTGGCCCCAGAATTTGCTCTTTTCTTTCTACTTTTACATTTTCAACTTGATAAGATTCTGTAAATTTAGGTCGACTTTATGAATAGCTTTAGGAGGACAAAACCCACGTTTTTCAGCACACGTGCCTTTCACTTAATTTTCTTCCTTACTTCAAACACCAAGTTGCCCAATTATTTTAAAACGCTGTTGACATGAGCAATGAATAGCCAAATAATGTCACTGGAATAAGAGGCCACAGAAATTTAATAATCACACATTTTATTGATGGGCAGGTGTCTCAGACGCATTTGTCCTCATCAGATACGAGTTTACTATTAGTTAATGTAAGAACTATTAATTGAATTCTTACACTATATGTCTAAATTTAAAGGTAGCTGTGTATTCTGAAAAAGAAAAAAATGCTCAAAAGGAAACTGGAAAAAGCATTACTCCTTCTAAATAAGATTTCAGTATGTCTAAGCGACTCCCTGCACCCTGAACACCAGTGACAACAGCTGAAAATGAACCTTGGGCTACCGCTCTCCCTAGGCCTCAAGGTTACTCGTGTTCCGTAAGCATTTGGTGTCAGGCCCTGGTTTCTCCTTACTGAAAAGCTGTCTCCAATGCCTATGTGTCAAAAATGAAGATACATTTTGTGATGTGAACTAATGGGTGCCAGGCAGCAGCTACAATTCCTTCTCGCGGGGTGAGTTTATGAGCGTCAGGTTTTTTGCCATGTGAAGAAATCTGGAAACTCCTGATACAGAGATTATGCCCAAAGTATTTATCTTCATAAAAGTACTTTGAAATTAATTTGTACAAAAAGTATTTTACATTTCTTACTTAAGACAATTCCTTAAAGAGTTATATTAGCTGTAACAGAGAAAAACAATCAGATAACTATACACACTAATCAACAGAAAGATGATAAAAATCGTTGAATAAAACTGAAAAAAGGATGCTCATAGTAGGAGCTTAAATGTTTGTTTTTTCAATAGAGGGAAGCCTCAAAAGAGTAACAGCAGGTAACAACAACAGCAGGCAACAATAAACACCATTTAACCTAGATCTCTGGAAAGCAGAACAAAGCTTTCTCCGATCATTCTACCGCATCCCCCTACGACACTGACTGTAGCTGTTTTCATCAGGTCTGTCTAGCCCTGAACACGTGCCAGTTCACCAGCACCACAACTAACTGGCCCTCTTAACTACCATGATCTTGTTCACAATATGACATATTACTATGTCTGCTACAATTTGTGCATTTTATTAAGCAACAGAATCACAGAAAAACTGGAATATTGGGAGTTACGATCTTTACTCCTCTTTCTCATAAGGAAGATTAAAAAGAACTCTATGGTGCAACCATTGCAACCATTCAGTGCTGCATTTCCTACAGTAAACATGGCTTCCATGACCTTGAAGAAAGTATATGTATTTAAAACATGTCTGCTAAATAGGAAAACTAATCAGCATCTGTACAACTGACCTGATTCTACCAGTAAAAAAAACAAACAAAAAAAAAAACAAAAATAAAACCAAAAAAAACCAAAAACAAAACAAAAAACACCAAACCATTTTCCAACATTTTCTCTCAGGAAAATGTTTACTGCAACTTGAAATGGAAATATTGATAGGAGCAGATGAGACATCCATCGCTCCTTCAACAGACAGGATCACAAGATTCTATACAAACTATGTAGTACAGTACCTGAAGGGATCGTACAAACAGGAGGGGAATCAACTTTTTAAAAGGGTAGATAGTGACAGGACAAGGGGGAATGGATTGAAGCTGAAGGAGGGAAGGTTTAAATTAGGTATTAGGGGGAAGTTTTTTACAGAGAGGGTGGTGAGGGGCTGGAACAGGCTGCCCAGAGAGGGGGTGGATGCCCCATGGCTGGAGGTGTTCAAGGCCAGGTTGGACGGGGCCCTGGGCAACCTCGTGTAGGTCCAGGCCTGGAGGTTGGTGTCCCTGCCTGTGGCAGGGGGGTTGGAACTCTGTGATCCTTGGGGTCCCTTCCAACCCAGACCTTTCTAGGATTCTATGATTACTATCACCTATGGTCAAACATTTAAATTCTACACTTAATTTGCCCCATAGACAATGCTGATACCTTAGCAATGGTGTTCATTTGTATATTCTGGCCCCAAAAATCTCTTTGGCAACAGCCCATAAAAGGTGGGATGAAATCCCATCACTCAGACATCTTACACGGCTCTATCCCCCTGCCAGCCACCTTTAATTTGCTTTGCTGCAATAGGATTTTCTGATGAAAAGTTATCAAATCACCAAGCCCATGACTTCTTTGACGTGACAGCAGAACAGACTGAATGACCTTGGCTAATTTCAGTGAGCCACATCATGTTCTATTCAGGCAAAAACACGGGAAAGAAAGTAATACACAAGAAATTGGATAGTTGGATGGTGATACAAGACAGAGATACAATAAACCTCAAAATAAGCCTTTGCCCAGACAAATGTAGTTATTTACTAGCAGTTCTGTTCCAAAGCAAAAATACCGATGATCCTCTTATTTTAGTGCCCACACTTTTTTCTCTTTTCTGTCTCATAACCACAAGCGAAAAGTTTGCTGCAGAATGCAGAGCGGTCGCAAAGGGAATCATTTGGAACGTTACCTGACGGTTTCAGCAGCCCCACTAGTACATCGGGAGCACTGTGAGATTTCCTGGGGGTTCAAGGTTTCAGTAACCTGATGTGACGCTTTGTACATCAGAGTCTTAAAGGATGATTGATCTAAAGCTTGTCAGAATAAACCAAATGAGTTTACAGGGATTTCTTTTGCAGGTGTGCACTACTTCCAGGAACAGCCTCATGTAAAAAGGTGGGAATATTTATGATTCTACACTATTTTAGATTTTCTTTGTTACCTTATTACACAACTTCATAAGAAAGAAAGAAAAACAAAAAATAAAGGAAAAAAAAAAGTTAAGACTAGGATGTAAATGTAGCTCCATAACTTTCTGTTTTATAATGTTGCCTCGTTCTTGAAAGGTCTGAGGTTTTAATAAATTTCTGAAAGTTTTATTTTCCCCTCTGGTAAACACTACTTAAAATTTCCCAGTGTTCCATCTGTACAAGTGCCAGAACAAAAACATGATTCAATAATAGCAGCATTTATCTTCATCTTATGATAACAATTCATTCCAAAAGCCTAAGCAGAAAAATAATACTCTGATTATAGGCTGCTACAAACATAACAATTATTCAGTCAAATCTTCTGTATGTGTGTTTTGCAGTTTTTTAATACTAAATGATCCAGGGTTTTGCCTTTATTTATTTTATTGACTAGAGATTACGGTTCAGATCATGGTTCACAAAGATCCAAGTAATCTGAAGAATTGGCAGGTTTCTATAAGATCTGATCAGTTCAGTAAAATTTTCAGTTTTAATTAAAAAAAAAAAAAAAAAAAGTATCTCAAGGAACCTCTGTGATCTCTCCTAAATTTTCTTAGTCTTAACTAACCTGTTGTTGGCTTACAACTAGCTAATGTATCAGACAAAAATTTGAGGTTACTTTCATAAGATATTCAGTCTTCCGAAGGTAATGCAGGTTCTCCTGCGCACGCAGGCTGGCCCGGCTAGGGTGCTAGGCAGGCAGGCAGGCAATGTCCTCTGTACGGCGACTCGCCAAGCGAGCAAGTGGTTCAATGGGCGCTGCGGACTTGCTATTATGATTAATTTCAATATGAGATGGTATGAGTGATCTGACTAATCAGTATTTCAGATGGGGAAAGATCCAGTCACGGTTTTTATGCAACTCTGACCTCAGCGGGGAGCTGCTGTGATTCAGAGCCAGGAAGAGCCACGTCCTGAGCTCCCCTGAGCTCTGGTCCAGTGCCTCCTGCGTGGCACAGAGATGGGACACAGGCCAGATACTACCGACAGCAGTGGTGACCGACACGAGAGAACAGTCCTCAAAAATCTGCTCACTCCTTTGCAGTTCAGGGGTTTAGTGGGAGTCCAGGCTTCCAGGGAACCCCTACAGCACTCCCTTCGCCTTCCCAAGGCACTGCCTTGTCTATCCTCAAACCAAAGTAGTACTGAGCATGACCCATGTCAAGGCTGTGACAGAAGACTATTTCATGAGATCCCAATGTCCTCGGTCATTAACGTGTCCATTGGAGAAGTCTGCACGCAGACTATTAATGCTGTTATTATTTTCTCTTTCAGCTAGGATGGATAAACTTGCTGCGGTATTCCCACTGCATAATACAACATTGCCCACAGAAATGCAATAGATACTGCAGCGAAATGCAAAATATTCAACTTTAAAGTCAGGGCATCAGCATGTAATTAGTGCCTTAACTCAGCACCTACCTGCGCCTCTTTTAATTCCACGTCAGTTTTGTTTCTCGCTAATTGTCCCAAACTATGTTCCGTTTTATGGAACCCAGCCATAAGCCAAAGATAGGCAGAGTATTTGCAGTAGCATTTCTTTCAGTGTTATTTCAGTATTTTCTGACTGGAATATCCAGAATTTTAGCATAGCTATTTCTGCAGCTATTAAGAATAATTTATCACTTAAGTTAGTTAAGTGAAAAAGGACATTTCTATATTCTGTAAAAGTTCCAATTTTCTATACCTCTCAGAGACAGACCAAAAACTGTTGGGCCTATTACCTTCAATTTTTTTGCCATATATATATATATATATATATATATGTCTATATATCTCTAGTACTGATTTATAGAACTGTACAGATCACCTCTGCAGCCCTACAAAAAACCCTGTCTGAGATTCATGGTGATTGTAATTCTCTTGAAATTATCTTAAGGATATATCTAATCCTTTACCTACTCAAGGCCAGGTTAACTCTGTCTAATCCATAATGGATATTTGTCAAAGCTGTTCCTATATATATGTCTATATATCTCTAGTACTGATTTATAGAACTGTACAGATCACCTCTGCAGCCCTACAAAAAACCCTGTCTGAGATTCATGGTGATTGTAATTCTCTTGAAATTATCTTAAGGATATATCTAATCCTTTACCTACTCAAGGCCAGGTTAACTCTGTCTAATCCATAATGGATATTTGTCAAAGCTGTTCCTAAAGCCTTCAGAAAAAAATGAGTTATTTTAACTGTCAAAAGATGGCAAAATCAAAGGCTAGAGCAAGCTGCAGCCATATGACACCTACTTTAACTGACCACAGCCAGACCAAGTCCCAGTCCTGCCCCCAGAGACCTCATTGAGTTTGCTGAGGTCATCACCAAAACAGAACTGGGATGAACCATGGAAAGGAAAGACTTAGAGCTACATAGTTCAACTTCCAGTCATTTGGTGACTCCCCTGTGGCAGAAGACTTCTCAGCTCATTGCTTGGCTGAGCTTTAAAAGTGGCTGAAAATGTAACTGAAATAAAAGACCTGGTGCTCAAAAGAAACCTGAAGAACTGTGTTAAAGAAAGAAGCTTAATTGGCAAGAGCATCTCTGGATCAGTCTTCCACCAGAACTACTCAAGCTCGGGTCAAGTTTTGGCATCGGTAAATTTTACTTGATCCACATCAAGCCTCCAAATAGTTGATGGGCACCAACCCCCCCACTCAGCTGGACTCGATGGCGGTGGAATAATCTGGTGGATCTCAGAAAGCTGAACAGCCCCAGCCTACGCTTTATAAGCGTGGTTAGTACATGCCTCGATCCCTTGCTTATTCAGCTTCTCCAAGCATTCTTTAATTAGTCAAAAAATAGCAATGAAACCAAAATGACCAAATAGAGATGTCTTATCAGCATTATATGCTGTGAATTTCAGTTTCAGTGAACTACGCACCCTTTCTCCTCTGAAGGACATTGAAACACATAATGTGAAACAACCATACATAATAAAACATTTTTTATTTCATATTGCCACAACCCCTCCTGAATTTATGCATTACATTCACCAGCAAAAATGCATATGTGCCTGAAATAAAATATGATGAGACAGGAATGTCATTGTATTTACTACTATTTCCTTGAAATTTAACATACATTACCATTTCACGCTGCAGATATGATCATATTTTTACTTGCCCAGGGAAAGGTGCAGGACTGAATATATCTCTCAAAGATCATGATATAATGAATTAACATAAGAATGTTAAATTTAGAGAAAGAAATTAGAATGGTTCCAGTTATTGAATGCTTATATTCCATTAGTTCTTAAGCATTATTAGAAGCTTTCACTCCTGTGGAGTTGTGACCTGTACCCTGAAATGGTCTTTGCCACGGTCACACATCCCATACTTCATATCGTAACTTATTTTCCTGCTGCATAGACCACGACTTATTTACACAGCACTATCAGTGTCGCTAGCGATACATTATTTTAACATAGTCAGCTCTGTGACCGAGTTGCCTGCAATTAAATATTTAAAACCACTATTATATTCTTCAATTAAAAATTCTGTATGAAGAATGTTAATTAAAGAGGAACACAGAACGCCTTTTTTTGTTACTAATATCAAGAAAAAGCTAACTATTTGGCTAGGTTTCTGAAGACACCTTGCAGCTTTTGGCCACACAGGTGATCTAAACACTTGACTTGTATCGTCAGGGCTTAGAAAGTACAACAACAGGGTACGACTCAACGTCTACCCATGCATTGTTCTGATATATAGATACGTATAGAGAGAGTAATTACAACTACAAAGCATTCATACCAAACATCTAGTACATAGGGCTGTACCATAATGGCACATCAGTGGCAGTCGCTAGCATCAAACTACATGATCATAACGTAAAATTACTATTTTCTAGTCTTTGGCTTTGTTGATAGAAATGTGTCCACTAAAAATTTCGAGAACTGTCTTAATAAGCAAGTCAAAATATGTAATAGGTACAAAAATCAGTATTAATGAGTTGTTAACCATTTACTAGATGAGATATTGGGAGACAACTTTAAGTTCTTAGTAAAATATAATACGAAAGGACTTCATTATCCATGTGTTCTGTGTGGTTTAGAGCAAATGTTTGTTTAGTATATTTTACTAAATTTTATGGTAATTTATTAGAGCAGAGGTTAATTTTACCATTGGGAAGTTTTCATATTCATATATGATAATAAAGAAAAGAGTGGGAATCAACACGAACCTTACAAGGTGTATTTCAGCATAAATTAAAAAGCTATGAATAAAGATTAAGTATTTTATGTGCTAACGCATTCCAAAGTATAGGCTACATAAAGATAATCCTACATATGAAAACCAAACATATTTAATTTACACAAACATAGGATTTTATTTTTAGTTTGTTTTTTTTTTTTTTTTTTTTTTCTGATTCCATTAATATCCTAATTTCAAGAGTTAAAATACAATAAAAATAGAAGAGAGTTACAATATAATAATTATTCAGCACTGGAAGTATTTAATCCTCTGCCATTTAACCCAAAGTAATTTATACAATTATATGAATTATTGAGGAATATACATTTAAACAGTGCCTAATGGACCAATACTGGTCTCTGAAAAACACTCACCTGCAACTGCAGAAAGCTTCAGTATGGGCCAAATACTGCTCTGGCTGGTTTAACTTTGGGGGTTTTTTGGATGCTGGGACCAATGCTAAGATCAACATGCTGACACATATTTTGATTTTGTGTAATGCTCATGGAACAAGAACTACACAAAAGCAGAGCCTTCAAGAAAAGAAATTATTCTTATCACAGTGAATAAGAATTGTCATATATTTTATGACAGCCTGTATCCTACCTGGCTATCTAAAAATAACTAGTTTTGTGAAGTCAGCAGTAATTCCAGCTGTCAATTTTTCTCTTTTTTATTTTTTTTTTTTTTTCCCCATATGCCTTATTTTTGATGCAGGCTCAATTTTTACTATGACAGTTCTGGAAATCTGTCCACATGAACTTTTAAATTCCAATTTAACTTTCTGAACTATACCATTAATTGTATCTTTTACTGTATATTGTCACAATGGATTGTAGCAGAAGTCCCAGGACCTATTCCCGAGTTTTGGGTTTTGAACATAAGATCTTTTGAGGTTCATTGACAATCATTTGCCTAGCAGTAAAGTCTACTGACTGAAAATAACTGACATGATAATGACTCATGATATCCAAGATTTGGGCTTAATACGTAGCCTTATAACTATCCCCAAGGCAGACCTTAATAAGTCTTCTGAGTAGTAGTGCTGAAATATTCAAAACGTTGCCTTGCCCTCCACCAATTTCTACTTGAGATTTCTCATTGCCAGAATTTGGTAATTACCCTCTTGAAGAATAAATTATTAGAAAAAAATCCCTCTAACAGCAAGTCCTCAAAGCAAAATAATGCTTACAGCAAATCTGGTGTATTTTTCAGGTTTTTTTCTTTGGCTTTTTTGTTTAAACAAAAGTCACAAGGAAAACAAATATTTTGGCAGTGTGCTGCCCAACCTTTGCTCCCTAAGAAAGGGCTTCCTCATCCAGCTTTTGGCATAACCATTTCCATCATGCCAGGTTAGTAATCGTTAAAGTCTGAAAACCTGTATGAGCTTTTTACTTGCATTTACTTGAAACGCAAATTAAAATATGCCTCTATCAATCCACTTTTGTTTTATATGTATTCCCAAGAATAAGAAAGTCATCTGTTTTTTGAACTGAAAAAAATATATAGCAGAAGAGTTCAGGTTAAAGCCGTTTTTCCTCAGCAAATGTACTTACCCCGGCAATGTACTCCTTCGTCATACCCATCGGAACAGTCATAAACACCATTGCAGAGCTGGGACAGGTGAATGCATTTGTTTGTACCGATGCAGCTAACATAATTCAGGGTGCACTTGAAATCTGTTTCCTCGGGACCTAAAAAATACACAGAAAATTTCTTATACATATATCTACAATAAGGCAAAGAAAGATGGATATCGCATTGCCATTTTAAAGCTCGGGGCAATGCTCCATGTATCAGTCCATTTTGCAGTGCATTGTCATTGCTGTATTTAGGAGAATTAAAATCATTAAGAAATTATTTGTGCAATTAGAAAGAAATCAATGGGTCAGAGAGGATTATTTCTGACAATACAGGTGTTTTACAGATGCTAAAATTCAGCTTTGCAAACATTAAAAAGTATCATAAGATTTTCAATTGCCTTGTGAGTATCATATATCAAGTTACAGATACCAGCATTTACATTCATTGTTGTGCTATATAGATCATTTTAGACATTTCTGAAATTACATATAAATATCACATATTTATGGCTGCATTAGATCAGAAAAGCTGTTCCTCCAGCCCAGGAATCTGCCTCTGTGACCTCTTATTTCTGAAGTGTTAAGTATTGGGATTTTTGAGGAAGTTCAGGGATTTTAGAGGATCTCTCTTATTACCTCTTAGAGAAGGTTCTGACTGATAAAAAAAAAAAAAAAAAAAAAAAAAAAAACAAACAAAGCCAACCACCAACCTGAACATAATTTCACATGATAAAGACCCTGAGATTTCTAACATACTGCAAAGAATATTTAGAGGTCTGAAGGTTTTAGCTCATTTACAGGACGAATCCAAATTTATACACAGTATATGATTATCTACACAGAGAATGAAGGGGTAGAAATACTTCCGGAAACAACTTAAAGCTCCTTGATTGCTTGTGCTGGAGCCTTGGGTCTGTGCTAAACTCCAACAGCTTGTAACTGTCCTCAGGGAAATGAACTCTAGGACGCTCTGTGCCCAAGTGCAACATGCTTTCACCTTCTTCGAGCACTAACTCCAAGACGAAGGACAGAAATCACAGGCAGGAGCTGAAAGCTCCCTTCTACGTGGGAAAACCTCAGCTTTGGCAGACCTTGTCTCCTGAAGTCAGCAGGACAAAGCAATGGGGACTCTGGGGGGAATTTACAATTTTTAAACAAATACAGATAGTTGTTAGCACAGCCTGCTGAATAAAAATCCTAACTTAAAAAACGTGTCCCAGCTAGAAAACTTTACTTAAAAATTTCTGCTGCTGTGCTTCATGTCAGGAAGCTGTCCAGCTTTAGAATGGGCACAACAAATACCAATTTTCAGCAGTTTACAATGCATTTGCCCCTTGAAGGGCATTCTTTTACGCAGCTCCCATCAGCACGGGGCAGGCGCTCCCCTTCCCCGAGCGGAGCGTGCGCCCCTGGAATGTGGGCAGCCCCGGGCTGCCAGGCGCCACGGGCAGCATCCTCTCGCTTTAATACCTTTATCCATGGTCTGGAGGAGGGGACCGAATGCGCCCTCAGTCAGTTTGCAGAGGACACAGAGC
>KL277633.1:0-15228 GCA_000699545.1 Podiceps cristatus
GAGGGAGAGACATCGGGGTGAAGCTGAGGTTAGGAAGGAGGAGGGTGGAAGAAAGGTGTTTAATGTTCGGTTTTATTTTCGTATCATCCTGCTCTACTTTGGTAATAAATTAATTTATCCAAGTTGAGTCTGTTTTGCCCATGATACAATTGCTCTCCCTGCCCCTACCTCGACCCACCAGCCTTTCGTTGTGTTTTCTCTCCCCTGCCCAGCTGAGGAGGGCAGTGACAGAGCGGCTTGGGGGGCACCTGGCCTCCAGCCAGGGGCAAACCACCAAGGTCCCTTTTTTTTTTTTGTTTTTATTAAATCCATCGCTGTAGCCACCCCCACAGAGCACTTGCTGGAACCAGGTTGCTACTGTGCTACAGTGATTTTTTTTTTTGAAATATCTGTGCTCCCAAAGACTAATCTTTCCAGTGTTTTATTACAGTAACTTGCATTTCAAAAGCTTGAAACTCTGAGGCAACTTCTAGCTTGTAAGAAAAAGACAGTATCAAAGTTAAAAGTTGAATCTGTGCTTGTTTCTCAGGTTCTTCAGTGGTAGTTCCAGAAGAATTCCCCATGATTTCCTATAAAGTATAAGGTTTCAGAAGGTTTTAATGTTAAGCTCTGCAAAGCACTCAACTTACAAAATACCATATTCAGTTTTTATCACAATTTGGTTTCTACATTGGCATTTGAGAATATATTTTCAAAATTATGTGCCTGTAAAGGACTGAATGAAAAAGCAAAAATAGGAAAATATTTTTTCATACTTGTTTTAGCATATATGAAAGTATGAATTAAGGCATTCCTTTAATATTAATGATGTTTGCTTCTTTACTGCCAGCTCGTATCAAAATACATAGATTCTGTTTCATGCTTGGATTTCTGATCCTGCTGTGAAACTATTGTATTGCTTGTGCATCAGAGCCAAACATGCATGTGTTTGTCCCATGAGACTAGGAAGAAAGGGTGTGTGGGTTTTTGTAGCACTCCTAGTGCTGTTAAACCCCCTCACAGAGCCATCCTGTAGATATTTTCAGCAGAGGTGGCCAGCTTTTTAGCAGCTATTGATGGGAGGACTTAATAGCTTGAAATGACCCCAAATTGCATTTGAATTATTTCAAAGAATATTTCTTAGTGTTTTTATACATATTGAACTCTTCAGAAAGAAGCTCACTGAGCAAGCATGTAAAAGCACTTTGAGGATTAATGCTGTTGGTCCTCATCTTACTAGAGCAAAAATGCAGCACCTTAGGTTATAGAAGGCATGGGAAGTGCTATCGCAATGTTGTGATAAATATTAGCATTGCCTAGAAATTTTAATTCTGTTACGTTTCTGAAGAACAATCGTATTGAGGAAGAGAAGGCATAATTCCATGCTCAAAGTCTATAGTAAACGTCTGTATTTTTGATTCAGTTCTGGCATGTTAGTGCTTTTTACATATATCATACAAACCATGCTTTTTTTTTTTTTTTTCCCCAAATGCTGGAATTGGAAGTAATTTGTGCCAGTTGGCAATCAAGCGTAAACAGTATGTGGGGTTAGATCTACAGTTCTGCAACTGGAGTGTGGACAGGCTAAGAATAGCAGTATCGAGACCAACCGCTTTTGTGTAACATCCTTTGTTTGTTGAGCATTGCATTACAGTGATATATTCAATATGCTCTTTGCCCGGTATTTGAAGCATGGAGCAAGGCACTCCCTGGAAGTGGATTTTCTTTTTTGAGGTGACAGCCAATTTACAGTAATTAATGTGATAAGGACAGCAGCTGTAGCAGTCTCTAATTCCTTAATCTTAGAGTAAGAGCTAGAAATGGATTAGTTAGAGATAAATATAGCTTATGGCGTTTTCTCCTGAGAAAAAGCCCTTTAAAAATATTACATTCTTATAGCAGGGCTGGCCAACACAGTGATGAAAGCAATTTTCCTTTGCTAGAGGGAATTATCCATGCTGGACTGAATGGAAAGGGTAAATTTTGGTGACGTATTTTAAAGACGAGAAATGAAATTTTTACTCTAGGTGGTGAAAGTAGTTTTGTGGGCTGATCGGAGAGTGCCTTGGCCCCAGGAAGAAGGGTGTCTATAGGTTCTGTCTAGTGTGGATGAGCTTACTACAAGTGGCAACCAAAGATTAGGAAAACAGAGAGGAACAGGTTTGGAAAGTGATGGAGTTAATAGTGTTTCTGTTGGGAGGGTTTATTGTCTTTCATGGTGCTGTATAACACTAACAGGAAGCATTGCAAGTGTATGATGAAATATATTCTTAACTAAATGAATTACTTGGGAATATACACAATCTGGTTATTTAAATGTTTCCGAAGTTTGCAAAGAATTTTTTTCTCCATTAAATAAGTCATTGCTGAATTCCTAACTGAAATTCATTTCTGGAATCTTTGTTTTATTTAAGTGAATTTACTGTGAAAGAAAAGTCCTAAACTTGACTGTAACTGAGGTACTTTCTTAGATACATTTGATTTAATCATCTGCAACACAAGTGTATTTGTGCATCCAGTCTGGATTACAAGCTAACAGTGCTCTTCACATTTTACAGCCTCTGCTGAGACAGCCATGAAGGCTATTGGAAAGTGATTTCACTGTTTCCCTGGTATGGATGTTGTCCCCTGGAGACCAGCCTTGGGCTTGTTATCTCTGGCAAATTAAATCAGCAGATTAATTTTGGGTTGCTGGATGAAGGATTAAAGCAGATCCAAACCAAACATTCATCAGCTCTTGGTGGTTTAAAAAGAGGCAGTGATTTTAGTAACTGAAAAGAAAATAGCTCCTAAAAAGTACTGTGCAGCCAACCTGTTTTATTATCCTTCCCAGTAAACACGTTTACTCAGTCACAAAATCACTAGTAACTTAGTGTGCATAGAGACTTGAGGATAGTAAAGCTTTGTGACCGATTTAAAGACCCTTGTGAGAGACGCTGAGGAGAATCCCAACAACTTTTGCCAGAAAGATGAAAGCCTTGATGTGGGTGCTGAAGTTAAAGGCTGCTGCAAGGTGAGAACTGGACAGCTAATTTCTGAGTTTGGCTTGGTATAAAATGAAGGCTGCCTGGAGCATGACTGTCAAGTGCTTATGGATGCTACGTATTGCTTTTTTTTTTTTTTTAAAAAAAAAAATTGTATTTGCACAAATTGAGAGAGCATGAGGAAAATCAGCAAGATGTGTGGTGCAACACAGGAGCTTCCTGTATATTTTAAATTGTTTCCTGTAACTGTGTGGGGAGCTTGCCTGTATCCCACCAGAGGTGTGCTAAATCTTTGAGGAAGGCTTACCTTGGCGCTCGGAATAATCTCCCGTGGCATCCATTTGCAAGGCTTGTGTGCTAGCCTCTAGCAGGCCCCAAAGCCCCCGTATACCGCCTGTTTTCAGTCAGGGTGGCTCTCTGTTGCGGAGCCAGAGCGGCGACCTGCGCGCAGCCTTCGGGCGCCTGCTGTCCCCTGCCCGCCTGGCTTGGGAGCTGGGGTGGGTGCTGGTGCTCCGGGAGGGCAGCTCCTCGCCTCCTGCGTTTCAGGTGATCGTAGTGTAGGTTTTGCAGCAAGCCCCTGGGAAACTCTGCTCTGCCTAGGCAAAATCTGTATCTTGCTTCTGCAGGTGTGTTCCCACGGGCTAGCTTGCTTTGTCGTACCTCTTCTTAGTTGTATTTGGCCAGCTCTTTGGACTGAGATATCAGCATTTTATATCTTAGCAAATAGATTTTTTTTTTATTTCTTAATTCCTCCTCAATAACAATTTTAACAAAACACACCAGAAGTAGCAGTATATTCTCCTTGTTCCTGGGTGCAAGGAGCCAAGTCATTTCTAGCCTGATGATGTTTACGTGAAAAGTTATGAAGCTGCTGCTCTCACTCATGTGGAGTAATAGTTTCGCAGAAATCAGCTGGACTATTATTGAAGCAAAATATCACTCAGCATGAGGAAGGCTGGTAGAAGGTGATGTGCAGCTCAAAGCTTTAGCTTGGTCTTGTAATAACCAGATTGTTTGTTCTCCACAGCCTAAGTGGAGGCGTCTGTGCTGTGGCAGAGTACGAGAGCATCCGTGATTGAAAAATGGTGGCATGTGGTGATGTGTATGCCAGCAAGCTCCGAGGACACATTTGACGTGGTGAGCCTATTCTGTGAAGCAGCAATGAAGCAGTTAAGATAGATGGGAATCATGCAGCTAAAAATCCTGTATGTACTTTGAAAACTCATCCAAGGCACTTTACAGACCGTTTTTATTGCTATCCCTCAGGATTTGTGCACAGTTTCTGTAAAACACAGTGTATGCTGCTGATAGAGATATGTCTCCTTTTTCTGCCATCCAAATGCCAAACAAAGGAATGGAGACCAAATAGAAGCAGAGTGCTTTTGTTCATGAACGGAAAAATTGATGGCTATTTGTAAAAATGCAGAACAACTTGGTCTGCTGCTGAGAAGCAAAGATAGAAACTAAAACCTGTCACTGGTAGGGTATTTTGGGGTCAGCTTCAGTCAGGGTGCATCATTCCCTGGATGCCCAGGTGGTGAGGAGATTCCTGCCTAAAGAACAGGCCTGAGTTGCTCCTTTTCTTAACGTGTTTGGCTCGAAGGAGCTGGTCATTACTTTGGCCATTCAAAAGATGGGGAGGATTCATGGACTCTCTCTGCTGAGTGGTAAATAATGAGTCCAGTTTCACTGTGACAAAGCATCTGGGCTTGTGATTTGCAAAACAAGTGCTATCGCTTTTGTAATTAGTTGTGAATATTTGTGCAGAAACCTGGAGTTACTTTAAGTCATTGCAAAAAAGATTTTGCTGTATTTGGAACAAATTATCAGCTTCTAAAAGCATAGATTTTATTTTCATTTCTGATTCAAACATACCTAAATCTTTCAGACTTTTGTTTTAAACAAGAGACTTTGTCTTATTTCTTTCGAAGTACTGCCCTCGGAAGGTTTTTAAAGACTTCAGCTGTCATTACCTTTGAATTTAAGATCTATCAGAGAATAGTCATCTGTTGTGCTCCATAATTTGTAACTAACTAATTGCTATATAGGGTGGTCCAAGAGTTTATCTGGCAGTTACCTGTAGTTACAAGTGGAGTCCAATGTGTGTGTGTTGCTTTTATTTTTTTTTGTATTTATATGGGCATACTGGATATACTGGACTGGATCCATCCAGTTACATTGTAACCAGAACTGCACTCCTAGTATTGCAGGATATTGTAATTCTAAGATTAATTGGATAATTACTGTTGGATGCCTTTTAAGTCTGTGTAGTGCTTTCTGTAATTGAGTACATATAATGCTCTTGTAGCTGCAGCTGTCTGAAGTGAAGAAAGGCTTGTAGAAAGAAGTTTGGCTTTTTATTAGCTGGAAAAATCAGAAGCTTTCAGATACTTATGTCAGACTTCCCCCCCCCCGTTTCAGCAAGAAGGCCAAAGTAGTCAACATATCTAAAAAGCGTGTTGCAATAATGTCTTGAATGTTAGTAGAAAACTGTGCAGACTCCAAGAGCGATCATTTTGTATTGAGCAGTGCTTGCTGCATCACTAGATAAATACTCCTTGGTTATCTGCTACTATTTTTCAAAAACAGAAGAGCATCTTTAAGTCTTGTTGGGACAGGCCTAGGAGGCTGGCTGGAAGGACATGAATTTAATGTTAATGGAGGCACTTCTAAAGTTAACATCCCTCCTGCAGTGTCAGCCATAAGTGTTAGAATAGGGCTTTCTTGGGAAGTTTATAATGGTAGGGTAAAGCGTGTCATTTTTTCTTACCATTATGATCTGGTCCCACTAACCAGGCAGGACTGTTTTAAGACTCCATGTATTGTTTGAATTACAGCCACAGCACTCTGGACGGCTCAGGAATCTTTAATTGCTGCCTTTCTGCACATCTGTTTGCAGTTTCACCATCGCAATGAGAGACACCAACGAACACACAGAAAATGAGAGGCCATTGTATGAGAACACATTAATATTCGCAAAATATGTTGAACAATGAAATTACTTGTTTTCATTACAGAGACTCTATGGTTAATATTATACAACTGAGACCATTCTTTTAACAATGATGAGGATGATGTACTGAAAACCTTAGTTTGTCCATCTAACAGCATCAATATTGAAAGTGCAAATCAAGTTTGCATTTGAAGCACAAGTATTTCTTTAATTTCAGTCTACTAATTAGAAATGATATGTCAGTATGAGTTCTGTGGATGCTGTATAGCTGGTCACAGGAGGGCTACTTACAGTGTAGCTTGAGTTACCTTAGTCATGTGGATTTTGAGATTATGGTGGATATAAAAATTATTTCCCTAAATTAAGTATGTTAGAGTGGGACTTTGTTAGAGTGGGACTTTTGGAGGGAAGGATGAAGTTTTGAGGAAAGATAACTTAAACAGTTAGACCTCTTTAAATAGATAAATTAAGATTTTTTTTTTTTTAACAGATGGCCAAGAGGGTAGGGGAAGAAAGACTAGGTTATCAAGTGAGAAGAGTTAAGAAACAAAGAAAAGTATCAGGGTGGGCTGAGGGGTGTGTGTGTAGGATTCAAGTGGCTACAGTCACTAAAAGCATGATGTTGGAGCAGTGTTTGGAGATTATTTGTTTGGGCATATCATCCTTTGCTTTATTTTTTGTGATGTGATGGAGCACATCTCATGCAGGAAAAGGTATCCAAAGGTTTTGAATTGCTTGGATTGTTCCTTTCTGTATGGATAGACTGGATGGGATTTTGTTTATTTTAATCGAATTTCATCAGTTAAGTATTTACTGTTTGGCGTCTGCTGTGTCTACCAGCAGTGTTGATGTGTGATCAGTTTTAACTTCTCTTTCTACTGCACTTGGTGGTCCAAGTGATGAGAGGGGTATTATCACATACCAGAATTTATTATACTGATGGTTGTGTATTTAAAATCAAATCCTCTGTATATTTTCAGATGTAGGTGCACGCATATGTTTCTGGTAAGAAGCAGGATAAATGTGCATTCTGCTGAAAGATAAATGCGCGAGACCTGACTTTCATTTCATGGAAAAATAACACGATACCTTAATTCTCTGTTTCAGAAGAGCTTTCAGATCTGTCCTTTCTGCTCCAGTTGCTCAGGATGCAGGCCATGCCCAGTTATTATGGGGAGCTCTAACAACCGTCAAAACCTTTATCTAAACCTCCATATGGCACATTGCTGGAGTACCTAGACACACACACTTTTGTCTTTAGTCATTTTGTACAGAAAATACAATTAGACTTGGCTGTCAAACAGATGAACTCTGTCATATTCCTCCTGGAGGAGCTGAAGTTGGTCCGGTCCAATAAATACAAAAAATACTCAGTCATAAAATTGCAAGCAGAGCCTGTGATTTCAGTGCACGTGGGCTAAGATTCTGTGAGGTCTGGCAGGCGCTGCTTTCTGGCTGAATAGCCTGTTTTGTGATCAGTGCCGTTTCCCTGCTTCACCACACTAAAAACCGTTGCAATAAACCAGCAGATGGCTTTGCCATACCTTCCCTAAAAGGACAGTTTCCTATAGAAAAATGGAACTCTCTAGCTTTCTGAGGAAGAACCTTAAAAATCAAGAGTTGTTCAAATTGCCTTACTAGAATAACCTTGCAAAGTGGTTTGCTTTTCATCTTGCATCTTCATACTTTTAATGTGCCCTGCCTGTTGTAGGCATGTCAAAGAGGAGGAAAAGAATACAACGCAATCAGAACTTTCATAATGCCTTGCTTTCCTGTCCCTGAGATATCCAGGAAAAGCCCATAGTTCATAAATTTGTTTGTTATTTGTAATGGTTGAAATCTTCCAGGTGATGCTGGACAGGTTTATTGCCCTCAGGCGAGGAGTCAGTTAACCATGTGCCGGGAGCTCTGTGTTAGATTACATGGGGTGTTTGGGCAGTGGGGAGTTGTGCCAGCTCCAGCTGACCTTTCAAGGATGAGGACAACAGATGTCCTTGACAGAAAAGCTGGGGAAAAAGGCATTTTTGCAGAAGAACTATCACCAGTGGCGTAACAAACAATATATCACTTTTTTCTTTCAGATGATTTCTGACAAAATGCTTTTACATATGCATGTAACTATTTTCAAAAGGGGTGCAGTCCATTGTCACTGCATTTCTCAGGGCAGAAGCTTCTGCATTAGTGTCTGCTAAGGGGTTTTACAGGACTGCTCATAGTTTTCTTGACACAAACATTCTATTTCATACTGTAAACCTAACAAGTAGGTGGAATTAACTGATCTTCTCTTGTATCATGGCTATACGTTATCACGCTTGATTATTGCTTGTGTGGATGAAATCCATTTTGGAAAGTTGTTCTTTAGGACAGCGTATGTCAACATAACATTAAATGCTCTTTTCTTTTCCTGGTCTGTATAAATACTGTAAACAGTTAGCAATTACTTGAGTTTACTGCTCTTTCTTCTGTTTCTGTCTCTCCAGTCATTTTGCTATTGCAGACAATTTGGTAACGGTGCTGTCTGGTCCCCACACTCTCGTAACTGTGTGTTGTTCATTTAACTAATTATACAAGGCCTTGACTTTTGCTGGAAGAATGGCAGTCATTGGTAAGTCACTCATACTGCGTATGGAGATACTTGCTATACATCTACCAAGCATACTTGATGCTGCTCCTCATCTTGTGTTACAGCTGCCAGAGCTGTTCAAGTCTATATTACACTGCTACGGTGGCATGTGGGCTTGCTCGGTCATTGGAGGAGGGAGTATGCAACAGCCTGTGTTTAACAGGCTTGGGACGGTGTTAATTGCAGCCTGTTGGCCATCACAAGGTTGCGTTTGTGCCTTTGTGTGTGGGAAGGATCTTCGGGAGGTGGTAAGTGCAGGACCTTTTTAGGGTCCTGGGAGAGCTCGTTCAGAGTGCTTCTGGCCCCTGCCTCAGGTTTTTTGAAAAAAAAAATCATGTTTAGAGAACTACTTGCATGCCAATTCCCTTTTCTAGCATTGTGTTCTTATGGGTCAGTGTTTGTGCTCATGACAGTAGAGTCTTTAATTGTAATAATCATCTTTATTTTGCGATGCTCCTATTCAGTATGAGACATGTCACTGATAGGAGGCCATTCAGGACATTAATATTGTGTTAAGGAGTCTAATCTAGAAAGGTGTCTAGAATTAATTTAAGTGGAATATGTCTCAGAAACTAACATGGTAAAAGTCAAACAATAGCAGGATGCTCAAAGCTGTTGGTACGCAGGCTTTGTATTGTACTTTTTTCATCTTGTAACAGACTATACTGAAACTGAAAGGCAGCTCCTGGCAATTATTTGAAATTTTTGCTACTATACAGAAAAAAAAACTTCAGCAAAACTGAGGGGGTGAGAGAACAGTTCAATAGTAGATTGAATACAGGGTAAACGTAAGTGTAGGACTCTAATGGTCTATCTAGGGCACTGAGTCCTGTACCAAGAATCTTAAGCAACAACATAGTAAACAAAATAAAATGCTCCTAGAAGTCTTTTCTTTGATAAGTGTGCTTTGCATTTTTCTTTGAAGACTGGTTACGGTGTGGTGTGTGTTTGTGGTTTTGTGGTTGGTTGGGTTGTGTGTTGTTGTGTGGTTTGTGTGGTGGTGGTTTTTTTTTTTTTTCAGCTCTAACTTGAGTCTTTTGCAGTGAGACTGAGCTGATGGCTTCTCCCCCATCAGGAAGATGCTACCAACAATTGCTGTCCTGTGACTTTCTTGCTACTGGAAACTTTTTTAAAGATTAGTAGTCTACAGTGCCATTTGAAGATTCAGACATTCATTCCATGCACCATTACCCATGGAAGAAGGAAAAATAGACTATTATAACTGTAAGTGCAATACTCTAAGCTAATGGACAATATAAGAGATGTGTACTTTGCACATAAACGCTATTTGTTTAGAGAGAGTGCATGACTTTGACATGCCTTCCTCTAATGGAAAAGCAGTTAATAAATAGAATATTCCTCTGTAGAAGAGACACGATTGCCATTCACCTATCCTAGGTAGGAAGAACAGACTGAATAAGGTTTGTGAGAGAGAAATACCTCTAGGCTCTGAGAGACATCTTGACACTAGAGTCCGAGTAGTAAAGTACAGTAAAACCATTTGCTTTTTATTGCTGAACAATTAAGATGGAAAGTGTGTGAATAAAATGGAATGTCCTTGCAAAACAGCAGCAAGAAAGCATCTCCTGTGTGAATAATCATAAGTGGTGAAGTGGTGCTCTTGTGATCTTTCCGCTGTAGTCTCCCTTGCTTTTTACATGATGGCTGTCAAGGCAGTAGCATGAACTTCATACACACATGCATGCACGCACGCACACAGGTCTTTTATATATTTATAAAAACATTGTACTACTGCATGTTCACAGAAATCTTTTCATGTTTGAAATGAAGTAAAAAGAGAGTCAATTGACAAATGACTTGTATTTGGCTGCATTCATTTCAGCGTTATGTGAGATTTTCTTTCATGTTGTTAGTCCTTCTTCCCAAAGTTATTTTTATGGTTTTTCCTCTTAATTCACATGAAAGCCACCCGGTTCCAACTGTTGATATACCATTTTTAGCTTACAAAGACTCAGTCTTACATAGACTTTTCCCCTCTATTTCATGGTACAAACGAAGATAATCTTTCCAAGCAGTGCTTAGAAGTGAGTGCTTTTAACTCGCACTGACTACTTTCAGCCTACACAGTATGTGCCAGGACAGTAAAACTAGTAGTTTCAGGCTTTAAACAATTGGGATCTGTCTGCAGACTCTTCCAGTCTTTGACTATAGTGTTTCTTTTCCTTGCTGATCTGCTCATTGATAACCATGGATCTTGCATGTCCTATCACTTTCTAGAGATGTTGGAACTGAATTCAGTTGTTTCCTGATACCATATAAAAGGGTATCTCTGTAGGCATTCAATCTGTTTTGGATTGGGTCCAAAAGGTGTAAATAACTATATACTCCTTGTAGAATGGAGATACACTAAAGCCATGCATCTGGTTTCCTTTGTAAGATTCTTAATCTCTAGATTCTTTGTCGTTCTCTTCCTAGGGCAACCTATAGATATAACTGTATACCCTTGATTTCCAAAACTTTGTCTGACCTGACTAATAACTGCAAAACTTGAAAAGCCTTAGGGTCACAATAACCCTTCTGAGATTAAATAGTGACATTTTGAAAAGGTCTAGGTGATTTTGGTGTTTGAATTTTCATATTCTTTTAGAAGATACTTTATGCACTGCTCAGAAGAATTTTCCTTGGTCTACTTACCAGCTTTTCCTTTAACACTTAGTCTGCCCAAATCTGTCTTTCTCCCAGTCATCCTGATTTACTTCAATCCCTTTCTTGGTCTCTTAAGGCACCTTGGTCCTCAGTTCATTTCTGTAACAGTTGTAAATGCTCTGGTTCAGTGTATTTTTCTTCCTAAAAGACTTCAGTTCTTGGGTTCCTCTCCTTGTCCTGACCCAGGTATCTCTGGATGCCTCAGTTATTTCTTCAACAAATCCATTACTGCCTTGTTATGTTGCATCTGTAACACAAGGATGTCTTAGCATTTCTCTAGCTTTCTCTGCTGGGCTTTCTCAGACTACTAAAGATTTTGCATGGCCATATCTTCCTTTGAGCCAGTGGGCTGTCAGATCTGCAGCTTTCTCAATGCCAGGCATACTTCAGATCTCTCTCTTAGTATGAAAAGAGCAGCTGATTCAACCATGATTGCCATGTCATGCTGAGATCGTGATGCGTGTTTTTTTTTTTTTTTTTTTTTTTTTTTTTTTTAAAAAAAATTTGTGGTGGGGGGGTCTCTTTTTTTTTTTTTTTTTTTTTTTTTTTTTTTTTTTTTAGCAAAAGCAATGTGGAGATGGGGACTGACTTGTGTAAGGGAGGGTTACTTTTAGTCCAGTGGACATACAGCAGGACCTAGCTCATGTCTCGGTTGGTTGCAGGCAGTGGTTCAATAAACATGATTAATAATGATACTTTATCATAAAAAAAATCTAACAGCTTTTCTTTTCCAACACATGATATGAAAAACTGACTTGAAGTTTATCACTGTATTTAATTGATAAACGTGTTAGGAATACTGATCATAAAACAGTAGGCTGCAGTCTCTGAGGTCCCTGTGAATTATATTAATGAATTATGTGACATAGGAATTATGTTCTCTTTAAATTTGTTATATAACTCCAATTATATTTGGACTTCAAAAACACACACAAAACCCCAACAAAACACACACATATATATATATAGAACTAGGTTGGTGATGTGTGGGGGCTGGTTTTTGTTGTTTTTTTTGTTGTTGTTGTAGTGTGTGGGGTTTTTTTTATGCACAAGATTTTGTTTCCTTTTGCTTGTTTTGAGATCAATTGGAAAAGTCCTATGGACTGGGATAGGAGCAGTGATTTTTCTGGCACTGAATGCATTTGAAAACTCCATTACTCGTGTCTCTCATTTGAGTGTTAAGGGAAAAGTCTAGGAATACTAAGAGCTGAAAATGTGGTTGTGTCATCTTCATCTGATGTGGAAAGGGCTTTCTTTTAAGTGGATGGAAGATTAAATGCATCTTTATGATACTGGGTTTACTGCAAATCATAAGCCTTGGTCATTTAATTAATAACCTTATTAATGATGTGTGCACAGAGAATTATAGCTTCATCAGGCTGTTCTATTCTGGGTCTGAATTGTAATACATCCTCGCTTTGGGACAGGTATTGCCAACCTATGCATGGTTATCCTAGGAAACGTGAAAGTTTTATTATTTCTATAGGCCTAATTGTTCTCATAGGGTTATTTTGCTGTAGCTGAACAGTTGAAGCAAGGACAAATTATATTAAATTAGGAGGGCTTTTGTGGAAGGTGAGGAGAGGGAAGCTTTGTGGCATGGCTAATTTGAGCATTGACCTTTCATTTCTTGAGGTATCAAAATATCAGGACTAGAACACAGGGAACAGTTCAGCTATGATCAAAACTAGTTCAATAAGTTCTCAGCTTATGCCATGCATGGGTGGCAGATCAAGCAGTAGAGTTAAGGTAACTTCAAATTCACTCCCAACTTTAAAACATGGACTTTCCATCCTTCCTCTGGGTGCTGCTGCTCTAATCCTTGTTTCTGGTGATCAGTTGTTTCTTCCAGCTGTGACAGGTCTCCTTTCTCATTCCCACTCAGCAGGAGATTTGGGCAGTTACTTTCACACATAAGGTGGTCTTTGATCAGAAGTGTCCCTCAATACATTTACCCCCACCCCTCTGCCCTGGGGACGTGTTGAAGTACTGGACTTGAGACACACACATTTTCAAAGAGACCCCGGCGCGTGATGCGTTTCTCTTCCACCCCACCTGGTTCACCCACAAAGACGTTAGCAGAGTAGTAGTTACATCTGCTGTAGTGCGTTGCCTCCAGTTCTCTCTAGACAGTCAAGGGTGAGATGATCTAGTTTAAGTCCTGTGTCTAGAACTTCTGAATAGTGGCTAGGCTATATGCCTGCTCCCAGGGGAAGGCAATGATATTGCTCTTAATGAAAAAAACAAGACCCCAATAGTTAAAATAAGTACCTGCACTGAAAAAAAAAAAGCTAGTGTCTGTCAGTTGTTTTATCTTCCATAGGATCAATCCAGCCCCCAGCCCTTTGTAGTGCTCCCTGGCGCAGTTTTGCTAACAAATCTTCAGCTTTTGTAGATTCGGGGCAAGTGCTTTTTCAGTCTCTGGCAAATTACTTGTCAGGGGTGGTGGCAGGAGGAAGCAACATTGTTGCTGTAGACCAGGCAATTGACAATGCAATTCAGAATTCAGCTTGTTAAACAATAATACATGAGAGATGGAAAGGTAATTTCAATAAAAGAAGTGAAAGAATGAATACTACTCAAATTCATTTGAGAAATACATCGACAAAATACCATTAGGTACAACTTCCTTTGCTTAATACAAATACAACTCTGCCTAAGCCTCTAACAGGTCTGTAGTCATGGCATTTAATTGCCAGCTGCCTTTAAACCTTGAGCAGGTCAGCAGAGACACAATGCTATCAGGGATAATTTGTCATTTATATATTTCCATGGAGTGATATATAATGTCTTGCTGAGAAGGGTCCTTGTGGGTGTCAAATATTGCTGCTGCCTGTAATGGAAATAAAGGGAAAAAAAAAAAAAGGCTGGCAAATAGATGTTTCTGTAAATGTAACTTTTAGTTTGCAAGTAACCTTGAGGCTAAAAGATAATTCCACCTCTGCTGGGGGGCAGTAATGAGGTGGCAGGTGAACAATTCAACCTCTGTGTTATTTATTGATTGAAACCAACTCCCAGCATGTATGCTGCTTCTGAAATTTATTGAAGCCAATTGAACATACAGTGTGTGATATACACAGACTTGCGCTCTTCTTCCCTTTCCTCATTTCAATTTTTAAGTGCTTCCTAGAGACAGATATAGAGACAGTCATCATGTCTGGCGTGTGGTGTGCATTTAGGGCTGGAGCCAAAACCTATTGAAGTCATTGGTTGTCTTTCAATTGACTGTGACTGGCTTTGAGTCAAGCCCTCAAGACAAAAACACCTCAAACAAAAACCCCAAAATACCCACAAATAAAAAACAAAAGGAATAAAAGGGAAAGGTATGTTATATATGGTCCTGCCTGAAAGAGCTGAAGTTGCTGATACAAGCCTAAACCTTGCTTAAACTCTCAAAACAAGTGGAGACGGGGGACCCAGGGCAATAAAGCTGTGGATAGATTTGGTGCCACGTAACACAGTCCGCTTCTCTCTGTGGATACCCAAATCCCGGGCCTCACCTACACAGATTTGGAGTGTTGTGGACATGGATGTGGTTTGTTTCTCTGCACCTACACTTCCCCACCTCCTGCCTGCATAGGGCCAAGCTGGGGGATAGGGGTTGTGCTTCCCCTGTGCTTCTGCTAGGTGGGGGTGGACGCGTCCCGGATGCATGGAGTGAGAGATGTTCAAACCACATGGGTAGATCAGAGGCTCCTTCTGAAATGCTGTCTATTTATCACACGTGTATTGATTCTGCTGATACGACCAGCTACCCCAAATTCTGTGCTGCACGTAACGGAAATCTTTCACATCTCAGCCAATGACTGTGGTCATAGGCAATTTGTTCTACAGAGGAGGGTGCTTTTACAGGATTTAGATAAATAATCATCTTTCTGTTATAAGGAACTCCTGCCTGTAATGAAACAACACTTGTTAATTGAAACTCCTAATGGCTTTCCCTTGGATGATAGGGCTGAATTTTTTTTTTTAAATGTGTCTTCCCTCAGCCTGAAGTATTTCTCCAGATGAGGGGAAGAATT
>KL277637.1:3393-27063 GCA_000699545.1 Podiceps cristatus
CCCCCTTCCTGCTGCCTGGCCTGCCCGGTCTGAGGCTGGAAAAGCCTCCAAGTCCATCTCTAAAAGCAAGGCTTTCTGCTTGATTTCCAAAAGTGCTCAGGAAGCCAAAGACTTTGCTGAGCCCTGGGGGGAAATGAGGCCCCCGCAAGTTTTGAAATTCGGGTCATTGGACCTCTCCCGCTGCCCACGTGGCAGATCCAGGGGCCACGGCCAAACCAGCCGGCAGTGTTCCTACCCACGGGTATGGGGATGTATGCGCTCCCCTGGCAGCTGCACTGACCCCAGGCTCCCCAGCAAGGAGCGTCAGGCTGACTCCACTGTAACGAAGTAACTGTCCTCCCTGCTTCGCCCAAACACCTGCATTAGACCAAAAAAGGAGAGAGCACTGTGAATAGATTATATATTCCTGTTTTTCAATTCGTGTCTTCCCAGTGATCAAGACGAAGATCTTGTCAGCTCATGACAAAGGCTCCCATGCAGAAGTCAATGTGAAGATCAAGAAAGTCTTGAAATCTACAAAGCTGAAGATCCTGCGGGGCAAGAGGACGCTTTACCCAGAATCCTGGACTAACAGAGGCTGCACTTGTCCCATCCTCAATCCCGGTAGGTTTGAATCCCTGAGCAGTACATCCCTACCACGTTTACACAGATTTCATTCCCACCTTGCCCTCCCCTCATCTCAATGAGCTGAGATTTCAACCCAGTGTTGATTAAATTATTGGCTGTTACCCCATTTGGATTCCAACAGCAATTTCCATCAAATTTGAATTTTGTACAGAAAAACTTCATTCTATAGACTTTCAAACTTACAATTCTCTTTATGAGGCATAATAACCATCTCAGAGCTATACCGGTCCCAGTCTGTTCCCAGAGGGAGGAAGGTGCATATCACAACTATATGACATATCTTTTCAAAACTAATGCAAATTTGAATCCATAAAAACCCATTTAAATCTAACCTGAGTCATAATATTGTACTGAAGTTGAAATCTAAATTCAAGGGAAGGTGTCTTTTTGAAAGTAACACTAATTTACATCTACAAGATTTGGAAGAGATTCTCTTATGCAGTGAGAGGGCAGCTTTGGCTTCACAGTTTTTTCTCATCTTCTTTCACCGAAATGGAGCATAACCAGTGGTGGCTAAACAGTGCGTGCAGTCTCCAGTATGGACAAGGAGATTCAGACTCAGGGTTTCCTTCAATAGAGCAAAAATAAGCTCCAGCTGACACACCTTTCTTTACAAGTCCAAGATAAACTAACAGTTACCAACTAATTCAGATAAAGCGTTTTCTTTCCTTAAGTCACACACATCACTTCGAATTTAGGATCAAAATGTTGACTTCAGTGCTGAAACATCCTTTACATGTGCAGCATTAGGAACTTCCTTTGCAGGGAAAGGGCTGTCTGCAAGGCTGGATCATGCAGAAAGGTTATTCATTGATGAGGTGTTCACAATCTTCTTTCATCTCCACCGGAATGACTGTCTTTGCCTTTGAAGGCAAGCTGCCGTGATAGCACAGCTGTAGTTAGAAAGTCTTGTCAGGTGCAAGGGTCGGATGAATCAGCAGTGTTAGGCAGGACTTTACTGTTTAAGTGCGGTAAGACTTTGGAGATTGGTAAAACACCATAAATCTATAATTAAATAAATACAGCTGTTTTATTTTTCCATATGGAATGTAAAGGCAAGCAAGAAAGCCCAGATGTGGCTGCCTTAACATGAACCTGGAGGAGTGCTGTGGAAGCTGTCAGACACTGATTGCCCTGCACTCACCTTTGCAACTCCACTACCTTCAGAGGAGCTTCACTGATTTTCCCCAGACGAGGAAAAGACAGCAGTAATCACAGAATCAATGAATATTGCTTGAACATCAGTGGAAGGGTGGAGTTCTAATTGTGTTTAGGGACAGCCCAGGCATCTGACACATCAGGTGTTACACCCTTGCCAGCTCTCATGATTTACACTGCAAAGCTTGGTATTATCTTGAAATGCAGCTGCTGGAGTCCCATGAGTATAAATTAATCTCAGCTTTCATGTTGGAAAGAAGTTGTGAAGTATGGTCATAGCAGGAAACTTGAAAACATCAACTGAGTGCATCTTTAAGACTCAATTATTTCAAAAAGGATCTGAAATATTTTTAAAAATTTAATTATTTTCTTTAGCTACCACATTCATTTCTGGATGGTCAGCAATACTATATTAGCAGATTTAACACTCTCTCAGAATAAGAACTTGTGACCTCCAGATGAATAAACAACAAAAACAGCTGGATAAAAAGCCAAGCTGACATAAAACAGTCTCCTGACATATAGCTGTAATGGAAACCGTAAGCATTTATCAAATCTCCATGGGCTGTTTTCAGATGATAAATGTGCTTAAGTTCCTATGAGAGGGTATTCAATACCCTTGCACTCCTTCCCCTGTGCATGCACCCACAGAGGCAGGTGGCAGGGAGTTCTGAGGGGACTCTGAGCTGAAAGGTTTGAAGGTCTCAGCTGTCTGCAAGCAAACAGGAGCTCCTTCCCCCCCTCGGCTTTGCCAAGCACAGACACAAATACCAGCGACACAGGGCAAAACTCACAGCCTCAAGTCCTGGCTTGCGGCACCTCAATTGTTTGATTCCTCTTATTTTTACACTTCTGTAACCTCTGGTTGAAAATCTAGAAAGCCGTACTGAATCAGCAACCACAGCAATATTTGCTTGCTCTCTGAGGGTGCATGTCCTCATATCTTTCTCAAGGGAGATAGATTTAGGAGCCTTTAAAAGTGATGTTTATAACAGCAGGATTGACATCGCCAAAATGAATGTCTTGCAAAGCGGGATATTGCCATGCACATATCCTGTGTTTACTTGGCAGAAGAGAGGATATGTGTGCCTAAAAACTCAGATGAAGTAGATAACAAATTGTATTGAATTAAAGAAAAACATGCTTGGCCTTTAACTAGAACCACTCTCCCTTTCATCTGAATTACAAAATGAAAACCCAAGAAAACACGAGCAGACTCCCTGCTGTGGCCAGGATGGAGCTGGGTGACCGAGAGCACTGGGGGAGGCCCATCTCCCCCAGGCTAGTTCATACCGCTGCGTGGTGCTCCCTGGACAAGTGCGACAAGGAGGGGGTACAGGGGAGGTCTCACGCTCGCTGTACCCTGAGTGTGCTGCAGCGGGATGCTGGCCCTGGCAGGGAGCTCATCCTGCCACGGGAGGAATTATCCTCCTTGTTATCCCAGTTTATGGCATGTTCATGGCCCATTTAGGCTGTTAGGATCTGTGGTAGTGTTTCTTTAGCTAATTCAAGCCGAAGGCTTTGCCTCGTTCCCTCACTTAGCAGTTGTTGCCTGGCCCCAGGCGTTCTTTGAGTCATCTCCTGAAAGCCAGGCATGGACCTGGACACCTGGTCGAGCCCTGTGGTGAGGTGCCACGCTCCAGCTCTTTCTGGCAGCATCTGGACACCAGGCGAGGCTTCACCAGATGCTGCTGTCAGGTGCCTCAAACATTTGTTGAAGGCAGAAGTTAAGGCAGCTCTTTTCAGCATGACTGCCACCCCCTCAGGCTCTTCTGGGGTGCTCGAGCCGGCAAATCTAGTATTGCCTCTCACCAGGGTCTGGCGTGCCTTTGCCTGTAAGGGGCACTGGCCATTTTGAACAAGACAGCAGCACGGGGCCATCCTGCACTGTCACTGCTGGAATGCGCTGAACAGACCGGTTTCCAGGCCTGGGTATATTCAGGGAGGGGTGAGGCAGGTGACTGCCAAATGAAGGTAATAGCAGTTCGCAAATGAGGTATAAAAACTTGTAGTGCAGCTCCCAGACCTCAGCTTCCATTTATATTTAGAAGCCAACAAAAACAAAGTCTGTGTGCTGCATGTCACTGACAGATGGGCCACTGAGGTAATTTTTCCATACACAGAGATAAAGGTATAGATATACAGATACATAAGGGAATTAATATGTATGAATACTCCTTCATATAAGTGCTTTTTCACATGGAACTAGATACTCAGGCAGTGTCAATTGGCCTCTTGTGCGTAGCGCTGTGCAGTCCCTGACCACTTTGCTGGTTTGCAGGCTTGGAGTACCTCGTGGCAGGACACGAGGACGTCCGAACGGGCAGACTCATTGTCAACATGAAAAGTTTTGTCCATCAGTGGAAGTCGGCTCTTGGAAGAAAGGTCCTGGAGATTTTGAAAAGAGACTGCAACTAGAGGTGCACGACCACCTAGGGCATTTCTTTATGCACAAAATGCAACAGCCTTCACAGAGAGAAGACCTCTAGGATGAAAACTGGAATGTAAGAAAATAGTGCCAAAACGCATAGCGAGGCATTCAGAGTTGTAGGCGCTGTCTAATTTAACCCTTCCTGGCCGATATTCATTCACTCGCCTGTAGCTTCCTTGCCAGGTGCTCGCCTGAGCCCAGCTCATCATTATGTTGAGGGAAACATAACAGGAAGGGCGGACGCTTGTCTCGCTCCAGTGCAATGTTGGAGCAACTCCTATGAAGCCACTGATTGCCCTAGATTAAATTGCCACCCTAGAGAGGGAAAGCGTGCCCACGAGCTACAGCTGAGAAGCAAAACACCGCTGCCAGTGCTGCCAGCATGGATCCTGAGTGACTTCCAGAGGCTCCCAGAGGATGCTGTGGGGAAGGCAATGGCCACAATGGCGGGCAGGTGTTCGTAGCAGCGTGGCAGCGACGATCGCTCTTTTAAACTGCCCCCCCACCCCGCGTTAGGGCACAGCACCTGTCAAAGAGAATCAAGCACCATGTGGTTTTAACCTGGGCGCCCCACTGAAGGTTTCAGGGACTACGTTCTCTGCCTGTGCTGGTGAGGATGGGGCTGCTGGAGTGAATCGAATCCCGCTGCCTAGGCACAAGCGCAGCACGGGGAAGAGGCCAGCTCTCCACCCACTGCACGGCCGCAGAGAAGAATCAGCTCCAGAGGATGCAGCGCCTCTCAGCTTTTGTCCTTGAAGTGTTAAAAAATGAACCTAGCCCTAGTGTAAATATTTCATTGTATAAAGCACTTTACTACCTGCCACTTCACGGTGCGGGAAGTCTAATTGTGTTGGGGAGAGAAGAGGTTGAAGGTGGCATGTGAAAAAAGCTCCCTGAAACAGAAGCACTCCTGAAGACCCCCTGAGTTGGACGGCGTTAACGGTATAAAGGGAACGGCCAGCCTAGCACTGGCCACTCAGAGTATCTGAGGATACAATCTGAAAGATTAAGTATTTGCACTGAAGTCCCAGCTTCAGACCAGCACTTGGACCCCGTGGGCAGGACTCCAGCGAGACTTCGCAAGCAGCGTGAGACAAAAAATGCAACTGCCAGAGGAGAAAAACTCTGCCTGTAGGAAAAGGAGTGGATGCGGAGAACGGAAAGGACTCACGTTCGCGTATCACAACCCAGTGATTCATGGTGGGCCTGGAGTTTATTTTATTTTTATGTTAGTATTTAAAACTGAACATTTTATTTGTTTTCTTCTTTGTTATTGTTTGCAATATATACGGCCATTATACTTCCTCATTAACACCAGTATCGAATATAGCACAGTTTACTACAGTTTTCAGCACTATAATATATCTTTTCTGTAAAGCATCTTTAAACCACATTGCATAGAGTGTATTTTGTTCATGAGTGTGAGGGGAAAGAAAAAGAAGACCTACAACACCAGAAAAGTCATGAAGTTACCAATCTGCTTTACGTATGTATTTTTCTTTCAAGGTCCTGTGGACTCACAAAAAAAAAAAAAAAATGATACTATTTTGGTAATTTGTTTTTATATCTCACATATGTAATAAATATAATATGATTTCAACATCTTCATCTCCTGTTACTCTCTACACCACTGGCAATGCAGTCTTCATGCCTGCACTAGAGAGCACAGCACAGATGGAGCTGGGGAGGGAGAAGCTGCCACGAGGGATATTTTCCTCTCTGGGGGACGGTATTCACCATATGGTAAAAAGCCAAGTAGCATGGATGGCTCACAAAAATCCCATTTCAACTCTGCTGTGGGGAGCTTATAAGCTCTTGTCATAAGACGGGGCATTATACCCCAATATTTTCAAAGCTGGCCAGATCCTTGCATCCACACAGGCCGGTTAGCTGAGCTGCAGAGGAGTTACCCATAAAAAGCCAGCCAGGGATAGCATAAATCAGGCTCACTCCCTGCATTTGAAACATTTGAAACTGTACAGAGAAAAAAAAGAAAAAAAAAAAAAAAGAAAAGGCTGCAGGAAATGAGTGCTGTGACAAAGGTCTATAAAAACACCGCAGAGTGAAGCCCAGCATCAGAAATGAGCAGCCAGGGGGTCAAGTAGCAACCCACAGCATGGGCAGCACCTCCCTGGGCGGGCAAAAGACTCCTCCTGTGGCAAAGCTGGAGACTAAGAGCCTCCAGTACCCCCCTTTTGATTTAAAATTTTGCCATTGTACCTGCTTGACATATTTTTAGCTCAATTTTATTTTAATGCCATTAAAACTGCATTTGCAATGGCTAGTTGAGTAACGCAGTGTCATGAAAGCTGCAGGGTGTGAGCAGAAAGGCCCGTAGTCTCAGCCGGGTTGAGCACCACAGGGAACCGGGCCGGCTCCGGCTCTGGACACTGCTTACGGCGTCTTGTCTGACCCTTGTCCTAACCTTGGGTCTGGGCACTGATGGTTTTATGAAGGAAAGGGATTAGCTTCTGTAGGGCCAATCTGCCCATGAGAGATTTCTGTGAGGGGATTTTGGCTGGAAGGAGAAATGTCTGTTTACAGTGAGCGGGCAAGCTGGATATCCCTCCACCAACATGAGATCACCTCAAGTGGCAAACTGGCCAGCCAAGCCCTTCTCAGAGAGAAAAGCTTGTTCAGACAGTAAATCTTTGCAACTGAGTGGAAGCAGCCTGTCTGGTTTAGCTGTTTAATCCCATCTGTTATATGTATAAGAATAGGACGTCTTTCCCTGCCCACCCTAAGAGTAGATTTATTGCTTGATGATTCCAGGAGTAGCAATGCCTTGTCCAGTCTTGCTGTGTGACAAAAATCAGTGGCAGGAAAAACAACCCTATCATAATCAGAGTTGGCAGTAGCATCCACAAAAGGGTCTTTTCTTGCAGAAATACCCCCTGGCCTTACAGACAAGAGTTGCTGATGGAGGCAAAGCTGGCAACTTCCCCGGAGGCCAAGCTGCCCTTCTCTGGACTGTGGTGTTCCTGGTGAGAGGAAAGCAGAGGTGGATGCCAGGGTTTTTGGGACTGAAGTGGTGGCAGTGGCACCAGGAGCTGCAGCTCTGCCCAGAGCATCCCTATGCTGTCCTCACACCTCACCTGCACCTAAAGAGCAGGTACTTCCCTGCCAGTGGAGGAAGCATGGTGGAGTCTTTGAGTATCCCTGTTTCCAATGCAGGAGGCTAGACGTAAGCAGTGGCCGGGGGTCACTGACAGGGCCTAGGGCTGGCTGCCAGAGACCCCATGCTCCTGGTTGTCTGTCGGCATTGCAGGAGCGACTCTCAGCTGGCGACGTGCACTTGGGTTGGAGGAGGTAAAGCGGGTGTGCTGGAGCCAGCACTGACCCTAAGCAGACACGGCAAATACAGCCCTCCCAGTGTGTCACCCAAACCAGCACTGCCCCGGGGCGCTCACGGGAGACCTCTTTTACTCCTTCTGGTGGGTTCACACATGAGCTCTCAGCAGACGTTTCAGCACAGAGGAGGGAACATCCAGGCCCAACAACAAGTTTTCAGTCTCTCCTTGCACTCTCTGAGCCCAAATCCTCTGCCACGAGGGCTGTCAGGGCCGGGCACTAAGCTAAATCCATAGGCTGCTGTGCGAGTGACGCTTTCTCTGCTGTCCTCTGCTACCACTGCTACTTGTGGAAGAGAGCAGGACGAGCCCCCCAGACCTGCCCATTAGTCTTCACTAACCCAAAGCCAGGTGCTTGGAGGAGACTGTACTCGGAGATCTCCGACATCCTCCCTTGGGGAGGTCACCTTACACACCGATTTCTGGGTAGTAAACATCTGCAAACGGGGTGAGGGCTCCCTGGCTCTGCAGGGCCTGCGGAATGGGTACCTCTGCCCAGCCTGTTCATCAGCAAGCAGGAGGTGATGGGACAGAGGTGTTCAGGTGAAATATCTGCTTTTATTCTCTTAAAGAGCATTTTTGTCTCTGGGCCACCTCACCAGACACCAATCATGCCTACAGGCTGCAAGTGCAAGGAGGGATAGGGAAGAAGTTGCCTGCAGCCCCGGTCACATCCTTCCCCGCAGCAGCAGCTGGCTGTAGGGCAACTGGGCAGCCCATGGACCCTAACAACATGTCCCATCACCTCCAAGGTGGTGCCACTGCTGGGGGCCTCCTTCATCCTCAGCCCCTCCCCAGATCAAGCCCTGGCGAGCTGCAGAAGCAGTGTCCCCTCCTGCCATGGCAAGAGCCAGGAGAGGGCTTGGGCTGTGCCAGTGGCGTGGGGGGGGGGCCCGTCTGGCCAGGCGTCACTTGCCCCAGAGGAACGCAAACTTCCAGTTGCAGTGGAAAATTACAGGCATCTTTAATATAGTTACTCCAGTGGGCTAAATCTTCTGGGATATGAGCACGTTGCTGAAAATGACTGAACATCTGGTACTACCGGCCTGCCGAAATGGAAAGCCGGACTGGTATGGGTAAACATAATAACTTGGGAACAAATAGCTGCAGTGTATTTTTTTTTTTCCTAATTTTTATTTTTAGTTATCGTATTTACTTCAGTATCAACACTGGATAGAATAAACATCTCAAAAATGTCCGGTGGCTGCTGCCCCAGCATCCAAAGGAGCCCTCTCTCCGATAAGGCAGGAGGAGATCGACTGCCTGGAGGCCTTCTGGTCTGATGTGTTGATTTTTCGATGACGGTGTATCCAAAGCATTCCCTTGCCCAGGGGTCACAGCTTCTTGCCGCTCTTTTCCCACAGTTGAGCACAGAAACATCACGGATGCCTTTTATTGCTTCAAGGGAAGGCAATGAGGCCTTGGCGAGGCTCACAGGCTGGGAAATATACTATATATGGGAAACTTGTTGGCATATTGAAAATGTTAACATGGCCGAGAGGCCACCGTGCCACGGCAGGCATTGGGAGAGCTGCTCTGTGTGCCCAGCCCAGCTCCAGGCTGTGCCCATCTCCGCACTTCTCCATCGCTCTGGTGGCTTCTTTAGAGCAAAAAGCTGGGCTGCTCACAGACGTGGTGTACTCACGGGTGTGAAGTGCTCACAGATGTGTTGCATTAATATATATGCTTAAGCCCAAGTGATGAACGTAGGCCAGGGGAAATTTTGCCATCACCCAGTCTTATTCCCTGCAATGTGATCTACAGTTCAAGGCGCCTCAAAGCTCTGCCTGGACATTTTCTCAGCAGTAGAAGAGGCATAAAAGTTTATCAGACTGTTTGCAAGACCTGGGGAGGTGTAGGTGTGTGTGCAAGTGTGTGCATGTGCATCCCTACAGGACTGCTCGCTGCTTCATTTCCCAGACAGTGTTTTCTCTGCTCACATCTCTGAGCTCCCCCTGACTGGGCAGGTTGCTCACACTGCCAGGATTTCTTTCTTTGGTCTCTTCTCTCAGTCTTATACATAGAAGTCCTATACACTTATTAAGCACAGGATGTGGTTTTTAACCCATCTGGAAATCAGGGCTGGCAAAAGGCCCTCAGATCTGCATAAAAAATGCTGAGAAAATAAAATTGCTTCCTAAGCCCAAGATTAGTGAAGTTTCCCTGAACTGACTTGCTGTGGACGTGGATATGCCTGTCTTTCAGCAGGTGCAAAATGCAGTCCAGCTCCAGGTTCAGGACACACGCTGAGGTACTGAAAGACAGGAAAAACAGATCAAAAACAAGCAACCGTCCATTAGGCTGTCATCAACCCGGAGCAAAGAACAGTCACTGCTGGATTTCCCATGCCTGATTCACACACGTCGTCCCTACCTGGTTCAGTATGAAATATTTCTAACATTATAACCTTAAAATGAATAGCTGTAAAAAACACAGTTGCCCTCTGTCTCTGCTCTTCATCGCAGCTGGTTCTCCTCTCCTTCGGCTGCATCAAGTGCAACTCACGTCTGGACCTTGAGCATTTGTGCAGCCTCTGTCTGGTCAAATCTGCTGCATAATTTCTACTTGGGCTTTATCTGTAAAACACTCGTAGAAGATAAGGAAACATTATTTCAGGTACACAAACAAGGACTGGAGATCCGCCACACCTAAGGTGAGGTGTCAGTGGCAGACACAGCTGTGCAGGGACCCCCTCATCTCCCCAGCGTTTCAGAGGAGCACCCCGAGGGGGCCATTACAACTGCCCGGCTGCCCCGCAGGGGCAGCTCAGGAGCAGGAAGATGCACAGGTACTTTTGTAGCTTGAAGAGCATCACCAAGATGCTCTTGCTGGAAGAGCAGGGGGTTAAACCCACCCTCCATAGGGACAGGGAAGTTAAACTAAGCAGAGGTCCAAGTGGGGACATGGGCAGCATCCTTTGCCGCCTCTGCAGCCGCAGGCAAATGGAGGGACAAGGGACCCCACCAGTGAGAGATGAGGAGGCCTCAGCTATTGCTGCCATCGCCCATTGCTTGACATGGGCGGCCCAGACCTGATCAGCCCCTTTCCCCAGAGAGATGCAATGGACCTTGCCATGCAAATCAGGTCCTCAAAAAGGCCCCCAGAGCTGCTGGGGTGACTGGAACAGGGAGGCCGATGCAAGGGAGCCCGAGCCACATATGCAGCTGTCAGCCACCTAAGGAGTTTGACAATGCTCACATGGAGCTCTGCATGCAAACTAAACATGCCCAGAGCTGCTCTGCAGTGCAAACAACCCCTGTCTGTGCCATCAAAAAGCTCCAAAACAGACATTTTGGGAGGGATGCTGGCCCTCAGCAGCCCCCAAGGCCAGGGGGTCAGAAGTGGATGAAGTGGTGCTGGCCAGAGCTGTGCCAGGAGCCATGCTAAAAACTTGGCGGTACAGATGATCACTTTCCAGTGCCCAGAAAAGTTCTTGAAAACTATGTAATTTATTCACATGTCTGTACCTCCGGAGAAGCAGCACATCCTGCCCCGTGACTTGGCCTCAACTAGAGCCAACAACTACAAAGGCAGGAGGAAAAAAACAACAACAAGAAAACAGAAGCCAAGTTATGCAGCAGAGGGGGGGAAAAAATATTTCCCTGGTCACAGCGGGTGACCGACAGAAAACCCAAAAGGCGTTGTAAATACAATGCAATGCAGCGCGAACAAACATCCCAGCCTCGGTGCTCCGAGGAGCCCGACGCCCCATGGAAGCGCTCCGGGGACCGGGGACGGTGGCGGTGCCGGTGGGACGGGCCAGCACTCCCAGTCCTGCTCGGGGACATAAACAGGACACCCCACCCCGGGCTGATACCGATCAGCTGGACGGGGCAGAAGAGGGAAGAGGCCGGGCTCCCGCTGCGCCCCGGTCACCTCTGAAATGACAAAGCAATATTGCAAATGACAAAATACAAGTGATATTGCAAAGAGCTTTGAGACCGAAGAGTGAGAGAAGGAGATGTCACGGGGGTCTTCTGCTGCAGACTGCAACGGGGTCTGCTCCCTCGTCTGCCCTCTGTGCTGGTGACTATTTAACTTTGACACATTAAAAGCGATAACAACTGAATTCTTCTGAGCAAAAAAAGCACTTATAATTGGATAATGGCCACTGAGCATCAGTGGCTGGGCTGCCTAACGCCTGAAGGAAAGCACGAGAATTTTTTTTCCACACACAGACCTATTATGACGCCGACAAGGTCCTGCTCTCTGCAGTTCCCATTAATTTTACTGCTGGGCCTGAAGATTTATGACAGCTTTGTCTGACATTCATGAGGCAGACAGGTATTGTTACATGCCAACATAACCCAGGTAGCAGCCACGGGTTGTTCTCCACAAACGACTGCACTCCAGTCAGCTTTGGAAAACTCCCGGCTTTTGTACAGGGAAATACTAAATAAATGAGAATCGCTCTAAATTCCAGTCTCCCTTTCTACCCTCAGGGAAGCCCTACACATGCCAGAGAACAGGGATCACTCGTCCTGTATTCAAACAGCAGGCGAACTTAAATCCTTAGAAATCCTTGAATAGCCGGCAGATGATGACACACTGAGGACATACCATACCTGTCATTTAAACACTCTGTGATTTGGAAAAAATCAAACACGAAGCAGTTATATTAGCCAGGAGCAAAGGAAGAGTGACCAGCTGGCATCCTCATTCTTCTCCTTCCAGGACTCCGTTTTTCTCTAGCTGTGCAGATTTTTTTTTTTTCCTCTATCTAACATCCAAAATAGAGAGAAAACAAATAGAACTAAAATAGCAACAGTACAAGAGAAAATACCATCAGGAGTTCCTGTTCACAAGGCTATCCTGGCATTTATCTGGGGCTGTTGACATATTTAATAGCCATCCGGTCTCTGCCAGCTGGATGCCAGCTTCAAGCTTGAATCCACAACTGAGATAATTTCTTGCTTCATGTTACAATTTCTGCACTGTTACTTTCCCTGTAGTGTGAGTTAGCAGTGTAGCATATTCTGGGGGACAGCTTATCCAAAGGCATCCTGAAAAATAAACCTACATGGCTCATCCTCAAGTTTCCCTCACCTTAGGAAGCAAGGATTTTGCTTTCATGTTACGTTAAGGATGTTTTCTGCTGGAGTGAATTGCAATGAAGAAAGCCTGTTGCTTTGCCGGTGAAGAACTATGAGTGTTACCACGATTTTAGTACAGTTTTTGAAATCTTCCGAGTGCTTCTTCATTATACTGAAGAAATATTTTCATTTTAATTATCTGTAGTCCGTGGAGATAACATCCATGGAAAAAGGCTGGGCAGTAACAGAGCTATAGTCTTCCCGGTTCCCGCTCCCCAGCGGGTGCAGTGACTGCACCCAGCTTGTTGGTGGAGGCTGGTGCTGGGTTACAGTAGGTGCTGCCCAGGGCGGTGTTCCCCCAAAGACTGCAGGGCCTGAGGGCTCCAGGGAGACCAGGGCTTGGGCGAGAAGCATTGTCACCCTTGTCTTGCTGGGAGGATTTTGGTTTCCTTCCCTGGCATTACTCAGGAGCAGAGCAGGGCTGGGCTTTCATGACAGGCAGTGCTCCCATGCTGAGACCACCACAACTCTCGCTCGCCGCAGTCCCAACAGAGGTTTTGCAGAAGGTTGGGCATCCCGTCCCCTCCACTAGCCGGCCACCATCGAGCCGCAGACGCCATGGGGGCGAAGGCGGAGCTCAGCATGCGGCTACAGGAAGCGGGGAGCAGTCTGGTAGTACCTGGCCTGATGGTGACGGCTTAGCTGCTGTGAAACAGGCCTGCTAAGAACCAATAATATATGGTAGTAAAGACTTCAAACTCTTTATGGTTTTAAATCCACCCACCTTCTGTTTTCCAGCACACATGAAAGCCATGACAAAACATAAAGGATGGATTCAGAGCCCACCACAGCCCACCCCGTGTAGGCTTGGGGCAGGGAGGATCCCTCTGCTGAGAGAGCGTGGAGGTTTGAAAGGGTCGTTCATTGAAAACCAGGGGTGCTACAGGTCTTGCTGTGGGCAAGTGAGTTTATCCTTATGACTCACAAGCTGCTGAACACTGACCTCCATTCCAATTCTACCCTTGTTGCTTCTTGAATAAACAGTATTTTAATAATGAGTCATAAAGGTTACTAAAGGAAATGAATTGATCAATTATCTTAAGCATTGCATAATTAAAAAAAAACACAGATTCCCATCAAGGGATCCACTGTGTTGCCCATTATAA
This sequence comes from Podiceps cristatus, assembly GCA_000699545.1. NCBI lineage: Eukaryota > Metazoa > Chordata > Aves > Podicipediformes > Podicipedidae > Podiceps > Podiceps cristatus. The sequence continues at coordinate 17,159 of KL277637.1, forward strand.
ACTGAGAAACAACCTTCAGGTATCAGTTCTCAGCCAACACGATATTTGCACGTTACAATTGGATATTGGTTTTGTTGCTGCACCGTCCCGCAGTTACGGTGCTTTCCACTGTAAATCCACTTGAACCATGTGACTTGGCCAATGACTCTGACCTTTTCTCATCAATGAAATACATTGTTACTAATTAAGTTATTTTTGAGAAAGCTAGTGCCTCTGCATGCTTTTTTTCCCTTGGTACTGTCATGCAACCATGATTACTTTATTAAGCAGAGGGGAAAAAACAACAGTGGCCTATCGTAGTATATACTGGGAAAAAATATCTATCTTTTTAACGCAAGCGGTAAACAATAAAATCCATTTTGAGTCTGTATCATGCAACGTGATAACAAGAGAGTGAAAAAACAGAGATAGCTACCCCTCCTATGCAAGCAAACACAAAACAACACAGTTAATACATTTTTTTCCTTGGCTTTGCCTCTCTCACGTTCATAGCCTTGGAGTCCTCTGGTATCTTTAACTGCTGATAGGGTGGCAGCTCTGACCGGGATGTCGGTGAATCCCGTGCCCGTCCCTTCAATGCTCACTGCCCTGGGAAGGTCACTCCTGACACTGGCTGCCATCTCATCCTTCACGCAGGAGCATCACAGAGGGTCCTTAGAGCTGTTTATCCGTGACATTCGCAGCAGCTTGGCACGCGTTTCAAGGCACCCTCACACGGGCAGCAGCACTCCTGGGGGACGTCCCCGCAGGCAGCAGTGGCCACCAGCAGCCATGGTCCTCAGGTGCAAGGGCAGTGCTGGTGCTGAGGGTGAGCAGGGGATGCTCTGCTCTTGCTGGGTGTCGGGGTGCTGGGGTGCTTCTCCACACCTGTGACTGCAAGCAACAGAGACAGGGAAGGAGAGAAAGTGATAATAATGTCCAAATGGGACAGATCTGATTGCTGCAGGCAGAAATGCCCCTGCTGCGTGTGACTACCATACATGGGCACTGTGAGCTGCTTAGAAGACAGCATGGAAAAATATCCTTTTAAAAAGAGAAGAAAAGTGGCAGACTTTGGTGGCAAGGAAGGTTGGTGGCAAGGAAGAACCTATAGAAAGACATCAAGTATGGCCAAAAAACTGGAAACAGGCAAAAGAGACAACTGTTCAAAATAACATCTCTAATAACCTAGCAGGAGCTGGTACCCGGGGGTTTGAGCACTTAAAAGAGCTGAATACCCATAAGTCTTGTTTTGCTTTCCATAACAAACCTTCCAGTTGCTTTACAAAACCACAAAAGCTTGCAGTTCATGTTTAGTAAGCATTTTCCTTGGCGGGGCTGAGAGGTTCACCTGCCTAGGGGAAACTCTGAGCAGCGGTCCCAGCACAGGTGCCCAATGACTTGCCCTTTTTTCATCTGTCCCTCTTGGTTTCGTAAAAATTGTCACTCCTTGATATGTACTTCCTTCCACTTCCTTCCTTAGACCATCACAGACACAACGTTACCGTGATAGCACTCCAACCGATGGCTCCTCGAAGGCAGAATCTGTTTTGCCCCTCTCCAGGCTCTGACCTGCTTGGGTCAGGCGCCGGCTCCTGCCTGCAGCCAGCCGGGTGCCAGCTGGGAGCGATGCCCGCAGTGGAGCCGCGGCCTGGCCGGCGTCCTGCCCGCCTTGCTCCCGGGCAGCTGAGGGCAGAGCTCAGCACCTCAGGGTGAGTGCCGCAGCCGAGGTCTGCAGGGTGAATTTCACCACGCTACCTGGCGCTCGGTGGGAGGCATGGATGTGCAGCCATGGGCCTGCAATTTACATTTAAAGAATTAATAAAAATTCCAGGCCAGAGAACTTCTGTGGGGTTTATAACCTTGACATTTTTATCACCCCCCAGCTTGTTTCTTTTTCCCTTTATAAGTAAACAAACTCATACAAATTAGTATTTGAAAGTATGCAATTAGCAAGCTGCTCCTGCAGCTATGCAGCTCTGCCACCCAGTTTCCCAATGGGGAAAACAACAATAAAGAACAAAGAAAAGAATTTGCTGCCTCATATTAATGACTGCTGTTTGAGGACAGCATTTGTATTTTAAATTAATAGCTTGCTGAGGACAAAAAGGTCAGAACTGCATTTTATGGTAGCGATAGAATAGCAGAAGGACAGAAGAAAGGCGAAAGCTGCAAGCAGACAGGCAGAACAACACACTTTGCTCACTGGAGATGCTGGGACCAGTGCCCGGCCATGCTGATGACACACATTCAGGAGTCAAAATAGGGGCACGGTCCTGCACGGTGGTGAGGACAGCAGAGGGAAGGGAGAGCACTCACCTCTCAACCAGGTCAATGAGCTCTGTGGCACAGTGTGGTTCAGGAACAATCAGCTCAGCCCAGTGATCCCCCTCCAAAATCCTTCCCTTCTGCAAAGCCATATGGATCCTTCTCCTTGCACATGGAACTTTTTCATCAGCTCTAGTGCCCTGAACGCGCTCTGTCCCCCAAGACACTGCCTGTGGATATGCAATAAGACCCTGCCCACATGCAGCAAGAAAGCCCATGCCTACATGTTAAGCACAGCTACCTGGGAATGTGCCCTTTACTACATTAACCTCTTCAAATTGCCTAAAGTTAAATCTAAATTGGGAAATCCAAATGAAATCTGATGCTGGTTCAAGTTATATGGCAAAACCCCAGCCCTTATCTGTGGGTATTGATCAATACCTTCAGGAGAACTCAGTCTGCTGGCTCTCTGAGGCTCAAGATAAAGATAAGCCATATGGGACAATTTTACCCAATAACAGGCAATAAGAATGAAATAGCCACACAAGTATGGATGATAAAGCTAGCCAGAAAGGAAAACCGAAGTTGCCAGAAGGGCCCTGGAATCCCCTGAGATGGACACCCCACCTGGGTATTACCTGAGCAGAGCAGCCAGTTTATAGCCAATCTCTGCAAAGCTGTCAAGAGGAGTAAGAGGCTTCTCCAAGTACACGGGCTTGTGCCCCTAACCTTTCCTGGTGTGCAGGAGGGCCACAGGAACTGACGGGATCCCCCCAGGGCTGTGTCTGTGAGCTACGGCTCACTGCCAGCGTGTCAGACCCCTGGGCAAGAGGTGCCACGCATGGCCCTGGTACCCACAGGCTGTCTGCCCTTCCACGCGTGTTTTGCTGCTGAACTTCAACCAGGGACACCCCCGACCTCCCGGAGAGCCTCCTTGCTTCTTTGGGCTGTGGCACCGAAGCAGTGCAGCTTTAGCAAGGACCAGGCCATCAGCGAAATCATGCTGGAGTGCTGCCAGAAAGAGGGCGAAATGCATCACTTCGCCCTCACCATCCCTTTCTACTTCTAGACGTTTTATTCCTGGTGTTCTTCAGTGCCCTCTTCTCCTCCTTCTTGGGCTCCTTCCTGCTGCTGCTGTCACCTCCTGCTCACTGCACATCTGGCTGCTTTCCCAGGTGCTCACAGCAGACAGCGAGGTCCTGGCATGTTTGCACCCATGTAGGACCTTCCTTGGAAGACAGACGTCCCTCTTGCCCCAGCCTTACTGCAGCTCTGACTCCAGGGCAAAGCTTTTGAGGAAAAAGTAGGATATGTTAAAGCTGAGTGACTGCTGAGCTCTCTTATTGACTATAATAAGACAGAGAATAACATTTCATTAAGTGCATGTTTCTGCCAATGTAACAAGCCCTTACCTGCAATCGTGTGTGAAGCACAAACGGCTTAAAGGCATCACACCTGAAGGAAAAATTCCAGTCCCTTCAATAACGTATTAACATTTTTAGCATACATTCAAAACGTTAAATGCAGTAGGAAAAACACGTGATCTGGTCTCAGTGGCCTTGATAATCTGTTAGAGACCAGCAGGAAGGCTGCAGCTTTCCAGCAGTGACTTCCTGGCATGCATCCTTTTACTGCAATGTTCAAGCCAGGACAGAAATCAGAAAATCAGCTGGAAAACAAAGATGGCCAAGCAAAGAAATGCACCTTTTGAACCAGAGTAGTACTGAACATATTCCTGGAAAGAGTGGTCTCAGTGGCCTTGATAATCTGTTAGAGACCAGCAGGAAGGCTGCAGCTTTCCAGCAGTGACTTCCTGGCATGCATCCTTTTACTGCAATGTTCAAGCCAGGACAGAAATCAGAAAATCAGCTGGAAAACAAAGATGGCCAAGCAAAGAAATGCACCTTTTGAACCAGAGTAGTACTGAACATATTCCTGGAAAGAGTAAGTCCTCTGCCACCCTGACCCCCACACCCCAGTGCTTCTGCTACAGCTGAATTACCCAGTGGCTCAGATACGCCACAGAATCACTCTTGACTTCTCTGCCAGCACTTCGTCTATGAAAAGGAGTAGCTAAAAAATTATCTCTTTAAATAGGTGTTCCCATAGTACAGGTTAGTCCTTGTGTTGAGTAGAGCTGGCAAATAACCCTGTCCCAGGCAGGGAGGGCTGGGAAAAAGTGTTATTTCAGGAATCCTTATCCCGTAGGACTGGCAGGCTGTTAATGGTGTATTTACAGCTGCAATGGAGCTGGAGGCAAAGGGGTGCTAGTGTTGGACAGGGCGCAGGAGAGAAAAAGGTGATGGTCCTTTACTGCTTTGCTCTCCCACGATGGCATCCAACATGCTGTACGGAGTCCTGTCTCGAGTGTCCCCAGTGCTGGTGGCCAAACATGGCTGGGACACCTTGCTCTGGGCCTCCGCACGGACCGGCACTGGCTGCCTGGAGCACAAAATGCACCTGCGAGAGCAGCTGAACGGCTGTCGCAGCTTCAGCAGCATTTGCTGGGTGTCCCCAGGTGCTGGGGGGGACTGGTGACAGCTGGACTTGACCCGTGGGCAGGGTCCCCGTGTCCCTTCCAGCTGCTGGAGCCCCCTGAGAACAGGTGGCATCCTGTCACACAGCACTACCCTCCTCCTCCAGCCCTACCACAGGCTTCCAGGAGCAAAGCATCTATTTTGGCCTTGATTTTTCCATTCTTCTTATCTTAAAAACCCAGCTCATTACTGACTTTCAGGTATCAATAGGAGAAAGGTGCATGGGTACAGTTAAACCATTTCAGGGATGCAACTTGCAAAGATGACTCATGTTTTTGCCTTTTTTCTGTGCTTGTACCAAGGTTTCCCCAACCTACAGCCCAAAGGTCTGCCCATAACACCTTGAAATATTCTGCATAAACTGGGCCAAAGTTCAGCAAAACGATTTTGCCTGGCCCAAGCAAAAGACTGGAAGCAGGAATTCTTGAAAAATGCTATTAATGTCCCAAACTTGAACTATTTTTCCCTTCGCTGGGAAGCCATTTTGCTAAAAATAGAACAGACAGAGAGAAGATAGAGAATTTTTTTAGCAGTCCCTGAGCCACAGGACATAAACAAATTTTTTTTCTGTTTCAGGGTGGCTTAGAAAACCCTTTCAGCCCTTGTGTGTAGGTGAGCATCCATTTTGTGGAAGGGAAAATACAAAGATTGTTGGCCTCTGGTTGCACTTTCAGCCTCTGTACCGCCGTGGAGCTGGAGACACACGATTTGCATCCATTTTCCTCCACATTGCATTAACGTGAATGAAATTCATTTGCAGTGTGTAAATAGTGGACTTAGCACAGCAGCCCTGCTTGCATGAATAAGTTTTTTAAGCTCCTCTGCCCTTTGTGCCCCACGGCCGCATAGATAAATAGAGAAAAGGCCTTATTATATTTGCAGTGGCTAAAATTAAAGGTCTGTGCTAAACCAAGTAAACTAAGCCTTCACACTTGTCCCCTGTCATTTGCTGCTCCTTAAATCCTTTGGCTTAGGCTCTATAACCTGGTGGGAGAGCCCTATTCTGGGAGAGTGTTAAAGCTGGAGTTGCTGTTACCTACCAACAGCGGTGGGGTCTTTGCCAGATATGAAGCCCAAAGCCTCACAGCTGCTGTGCTGCAGCCCCCTCCTTCATATAAATAGACAGAGAACGCTTTATCCAAGGAGTTTTATAGTTGCTGAGATGCTGTTAAAAGGGAGAGAGAATCTGTGACAAATTTTTACAGGAAAACATTTGGAAGCCCATCTGGTTAAAGGCAGTCAGTTGGGATATAATAGTTTGGGGAGTAATCCTGACAGAGGATGAACCAGTCACCCCCCAATTATCCATCTATCCATCCAGGTGAGGGCTGCCATGGTTTTTTTGAAAGAAAAAGGAGAGAAGAGGGGGAGGAAAGACTACTCCACCCCAACAATGTCTTCTTCTTCCTGAATCCTGCGTCCTTCTTGCCCCAAAGCTCCCGGTTCCCATCCCACGTACCGCAAAGCTCAGGCTTGCCCCTCACGTGCATCCCTCAAGGGTGTCAAAACACGTGCCTACATGAGAGACCTTGCCTCTCACTTGTCCCCACCTCCCTGCCACCATCTGGACTGTTGCACTATACTGGTCCTCTCCCCAGGAGAGCAGTTTGCTTTCCTTGAAGGAGTGGGAGAAACAGCAGAGCCTGGACCTCCAGCCCTGTGCCCTCAGCCACTTGTGAAGAGTTTAGGAGTCAGAGGGCACAGCAGAGAAGGTGCTGGGCATGGGTGGGATGAACACCCTCAGCATCCCTTGGAAACTCTCTGAGAAACACGCAGCTTCCCCAGGATGCTTCAAACACCACTCTTCAAAGAATTAGACACCAAACGGCTAAATCGACCTCCTGGTGGTTTTGGCAGAAGGTAGGTGCCCAGGGCCAGCCCCAGGTAGCAATCAGCATCCTTCTCTCCTCGCTCCTCCTGGTGCCTTTCGGTTTATTGTCTGCTCCCAGCAGAGTCTCCCACCTGACAAACCTTCGGGTTTGTAGACTCAGAGCAACTACAAGTTACTGTTCACACCTGGCTCGTATCACACTCCTCCTCACAGAAATAATCCTCCATCCATAAGCTTCACTGTGCCTTCAAGGTGCTTGGCTCCCCATCAGACTAGAGCATGCAGCGCAAAATAAATTCAGTCCTTTTTTTTATATCATTCCAGTAATTCTTTAGAGGATGAGACCTTCTCAGTGTGCGGGCAGACAAAGAGCCAGCACTAATGCAGGGCTTCATCCTTTCCGCACTCACTGTCCTTACAGCAGAAATATTCCCGCTGTGCTAATGGGATTAAAAAGATGGGTATCCAGGCACTAAGAATTAAGAGAATTTGGTTGAAGAACGCCATTGGGTTTTCTTTTGAAATGGCTGTGTAAACACAGAAATGATTAACAGACAGAGATTAAAACTTCCACATTAGTAAGTACAAAAATGGACTTGGCACTTTTTCTTAAATGCTATGAATGTAGTGAAGTTTATTTGTAGGCCAAGGCATTATCATAACAGAACATAAACTTTTAGGGCAGCCAGCTATCTGGCATAATAACTCCATCTTTACTCGTTAACAAACATCAGCAAGTGCATGCTGTAGACCCCAATATTAGGAAGTGTCGGGCACAGTGGCTTCTTTGTGAATGAATGGTCTTTCTCTGAGAACTGGACCGCCGGTAATTAATTATCTCGATTTCTTTGATCTATTTACTTTGCGCATATTTCATCTGTTTTGGTTTGTTACTTGCATTTCAATGATCCCTCACATTACAGAGCAATTCCTTCGGTTGGGAAAATTGCCTTTCCCTTTCCCATGGGAGCATAGCAGTGGACTAACCGCTCCTCAGAGGTGACGGGTCCATTTTTTACTTCTGTGAGCATGACTGCACTGATTTAAGGAATCTGCCCGTATACAGCTGAGGAATTCAGTTTGCTCTTATGAAGCCTCTGTGAGCATTTATAGCAAACTGCAAACTCCCTTTGGGCTGTGAAACTATTTGCCTGCTTTGTCAATTTGAAAGGTAAAATGGAAGACAGAGAATCACTAGTCGTTAAAGATCATCTCTTGCTCATTAATTATATTTAACACAATAATTAGACTAAGGCTGAATGTGTATTTGATTGACCTCAGATTTTCCCAAGAAAAATTCTTTCAGTTATTACATGTTGTGAACTTAAGCTCAAAATAAAACGGTTGCTTTTCTTTTCTTTTTTTTTTTTCTTTATCATGGCAGACAATAAAACCATGCTGATAGCATGAGGGTCAAATATCCCATTCCTTTTATCTCCTTCCCCCTCCAAAACCTTGAAATCAGTGTGGGCTTTTTTAGATTATTGGGGTTAGAACAGGTTAGAAAGTTTTCAATTCCTTCTTCCCACAGGCTGTTATTTCTGAGTGTCTGGTGTTTTATCTTTAACAATTTGTGTTATTGCATTATGCGTGATAATAGAAGCAGATTTGACAAGGGAAGAGCAAATATTTTATGTATTTTTGGTGTCCCTTCTTGAAAAAAAACATGGAAAAGGCACAGCAAACAACCTTTAACTGGGACTACTAAAATCAAATCAGAGCTAATTTTGCATCTGAAAGCTACGGCAGAGTCCACTTTTAGCTTGCTATAACCCTACCCGTTCCCATGCAAATCAGTACCTCACCTCAGACAAAATTAGCTCTAGGTTCACCTGTACTTGAAAGAATGAGCTGAAGACAAGGAGAAGCTGAGGGCATATTACCAGAAGACAAGGTTTGTCACCTGGTTGCTGCAGGAGAGGGACGGCAGGCCTCTGCTGAGGACGCCGGAGCGCAGGGCCGGCGAGCTGAGCATGGGGAGCAACGCGCTCGCCGAGCCTGCGTGCCCTGTGCGGGAAACACGACGGGGCTTCACGCTCTCCCCATGCTGGAGCAGCGGGGGCTCGCAGCCACAGCCCAGAGGTTCATCACCAAATATTGGTAAAATAGGACAAACCCAGAATCAACAATTTGAACTAGAATGGGCCCTGACTCAAAGCGCACTTCTGATCTTCACAATGCATGAGCCAGTTTTTGCTGCCCCAGCGAAAGCACATCTAATTTATGCGGAGGCACTTATCTAGCAAATGCCTAAGGTTGTAGTGGTTGTGGGAGGTTCATGAGACTTGTTTTCTTAAAACCTAAACTATACCCAGAGAGATTCTGCAGTGCGTTAGGTGCACGGATAGTTTTCTCCAACACCAGGGGACAAATCTTCCCAGACCATGTTCGAACCTCCTTGCTCGGTAGCTTCAGTAAATCAGAAAGAGCTTTTGAAGCTTCCTCTGTCTGATGGACAGTTACAGCAAAGCCAGCGAGCACAGCTCTTTGATTTCTATAAGAGCAATTCACACACTACGGCTGGAGGCCAGGGGTTCAGTGTCCTGCGCTTAAGTGCTGCTGTGGTTTGAATGTGAGCCTGCTTCTGTACTCCGGTCGTGTCACACCAGCTGCCTATGGTGTTTGGCTCCCTTCGTGGTTCTTGCAGGAGAGGCCGAGATTGATTATTTTTGCCCTCCAGGGTGATAGTGGGACATAGACAACACTTGCTCTCTTCAGTTTTTATTGACTGAACAGCTGCCCTTGAGCTGCATCATGAAGCAAATGTGTTTCTCTGAGCTGATAAAAGTGTGAAATGTACCTTGTGTTGAATAAAGAGCATAGCAAAAGGATGTTTTCACAAAAAGATGTGGGCTTGGTTTGAGCCCCCGTGATGCCCAAGCAAAGAGGGAAGAAGAGGTGGCATCTCATCAGCTCTCCCAGCTCTGGAGCTGAAGCTTGCAGCCAGCTTTGGGGTTGTCCTCTCTGCCAGTGCCCCACCAGTCCCCCAGCAGTACCTTGGGAGACAGCGGCCTGAGTGGAAGAACAGTGGTGGGGGCATTTTAAGGCACACTGCCATTGAATGACACTGTGGGAAGTATCCTGCATCCATTCATCAGTGGCTTATGCTTAGGAGACACAAACGCCTTGGGCAAAACCACAGGAAGGCAAGTTGGGGCTTAAAGAGGATGAGCTCTTCTCTTCCAGATCCCAGCAATCAGCCTAGCAGCAGGCAACCTTTCAAAGCCCTGTGCCAGGCTGGCTTTTTCAGCGTTAGGGATTACGTGTGCTGGGAAAAACTCAGCAGCAAC
>KL277637.1:27094-37829 GCA_000699545.1 Podiceps cristatus
ATTGCCGGTCCCCTTTTGGCAAGACTTAGCCTCCTCAACAGGGAGCAAAACCTGAGAGCTCCTTATAAATGCTTCTCTGAAGATGCTGTAGTGCCCCAACCCTGCCTTGCAATAGCTCTGCTCTTTCACCGTGAGCATGTGTCGCCGTGGTCCGCTTCCCACGTTAGAGCACATAGTTTTTCCTCTGAAGGGAAAATTCAAAACCCGCATTCCTAGTAGGACAACACAGCCGTACAAAATTGAATTGCATCCCGCTGACTCCTGAGTTTGGGATTCAGGCATCAATATATATCTCTTCCAGGAAAGCAGGAATTTAACTGTATGTACTGTAAATACTCTCCTTTACACTCATTCTATGTCACCACTTGCAAAAATCCCTTCTAAATTTAAATGTAAGACTTTGGTTTGAGACAAGTCATTCATTCTTATCACACTTTTTTAATAAGAAAAACTCAGGCCTATGCGAGATAATTTAGTTACGCAGTTATCTCAGACTGCCCTCTTATGGCAAAATTTTAAACTGTAGGTTTTCTTGGGTTTTTCAAAGGTTTTGAAAGTTCAGTTACTGAAAACTCTAGTCTTAAAAAGTAGCGAACAACGTGACAGAATAACTCGTGTTTGCCTATTCATTTCTGCTTCATACAGGTCCTGTGACCGATTCATCCTGCCATGCCCAAGCACTACCTGGTCAGCAGCTTGGCCACCACCCGGTACCCTTGTGCTCGCCCTTCCTTCCTCCCCCGGCAGAAGTGTGCCCAGCAGGGGGTGTGTGTTTGAGAAGTTTTCTAACTCACTCATGCATGTATGCATACATACGTGGTGCTCTTTGTATACATTAGAGAAGGCCTATCTGCAAAAGTGCGTCTTTCATGTAGGGTGAAGGCTGCCAATGGTCTCTGAATTGTGGAGAAGTTTCTCAGCCTTGGGGGCCAGCTGCTGGCCAGGCTTTGCTGAAGCCATAGGTGAGCTCTCCCCTGCTGCAGAAAGCTCCAGAAAACCAGGACAGCAAAATTGCTGGCCTCCAAATTGATCCTAGAGGCCATAGCTAGATGTGGACAAGCAAGTGGATGTGGGAGGGAGGCCTCAGCATGGGTCAGCAACTCCAGCTGTGGGTGCAAATGACCAAGAGGGGAGGGTGGCTGCAGGCAGGTGAATCTGCAGCCTCCTCCCCAGCCCTTCAAAGTTGCTCTGCCCACTTCAGTCCTGGCTGCTCCTGCCCAGGGAACTCATCTCACCCTGCACATGGTGGCCAGAGTGGGGCTGTGAGTGAAGCAGGCTACATGCAAAGGAGCTTCCCACCATTATAGCACAGGGGTGGGGAGGAATTGATCTAATCTGTGGATTTACAAGGTCCATTCAATGTGCAAATGCTTTGAAAAAACAGCAGTCACTTCAGACATGCAGTCTGCACAAATGGTAGAGAAAGGACTAGAGAGTATGCTTTCACCGTCACCTAAGCCTTGCTGGTCCACGCTGCAGTGGCTGCTTGGACACTTGGAGTCTTGTGATGGTGGCATTGACATCTCTGTCCCTCAGCTTCCAGGGCTGTTAAATTTTAATTTGAAGTGTTTCCACCAGAGATGGGGGCATTGCATCATGCCTGAGCTCTTCTGAATCCCCGCTAGAGGACAGCAGGGGGGCGTCACGTAGCCAGCAGTTCGTCATAGCTATGCAGACATGGCATACACATTCACATGCGTAAGATCACATCAAAAATAGCAGAAAGTAGTCTGTATGCATGACTGCGAGGAACTGATGGCTGGAGTGATATTTTGGTAGTAAGGTCTGGCTCAGAAGGAAGCCAAAAAAAAGCCTCTGCCCCAAAGTGGTGTCAGCTCAAGCCACCACTGGTTTCTTCTAGAACAGTGCCCTGGGTCTTCTGTAGCAGTCTGGCCAGGAAAAAGGCCAAGGACATCACCTGCAGTGTAAAGACTCTTGCAAATTGCTCAAATGCCCAAACAGAGAAAAGAAACGATAGTGGCAGCATTACTTGTAGCAGCAGTGACCTGGAAAAAAACTCTGTCTTTCATTTCCAGCCATGCAGGGACAGAGAATATTTAATCCACAGACATATTTACATCCTCCCAACCAGCACCAGCCCGTCTGAGGTAGAGCCCTCTCCTCACTGCAACATCTGACGGGCTGGTGAAGTGACTTACGCTGCCTGCATGACAGTACAGCCCTCTGGAAGGAGTCATTTCCTTTTACAGCTGATCTATAGATAGAGAGGTAGGTGGAGAAGGTGGACACATACTTGAGTCATCAACATTTTTTTCATTCCTTTTTGGCTCCCAGCTCTTAGTGTATGTCACCTTGCCTGCATTATGAAGTCTCGATGTGACCTCCTTTATTTAGATAGTCAATCTGGAAAAGCAATACCCTAGGCTTTTGACGTCTAAATCAGGAGTCCCACGTGGTGTACGCATTACAGTGCTCCATGGAGTGAGGAGGGAGCCCATTTATACCCTCCAAACAGCAACTTTAAAACTTTTCTAAGGATTCAACCTGAGAAACAGTTAATTTGTGTATATGTGTGTAAAACACCTTCCTTTGAAATTAGAGGAGTATAAACAAGTAATCACTGAGTTGCCAGCAGACCAAAATTCAAAGCATGAAAACAATGAGGAAGCAAAACAAATAAAGCTCTGCTTCCTTTTTAATGAGCATGTGCTCCTGCTGTGAAAACGCTTGTCCCCAGAAGACACCCACTTACCTGCTAACTCCTCATCTCGGGAAATGGGGCTGTGCTCCCTGCGGGGACTTAGAAAAAGTAATTTCTCTCTCTCAGCCATCTGCTTTCCTCTGTATAATATGGAGATGACCATCATTACTTTTACTGGTTTTATTCATCTTGGATGACAGATTGCATGAGCACGAGGACTTTTATAGGCTCTGTTCCACTAGTGCGGGGAATGTAACATTCGAGCATCTACTTTCCAGGCTGCCATTTCCGACGCATGAAGCCCAGACTCCAGCCTCCACCCACTCCCCCAAACAAGAGTAGGTTTGAACACAAGGCATTAAAGCCTGTGCCGAAGGAGGCTCTGCAGGGTCCCCTGTGGTTCCCCTTCCAGCTGTTTCCTCCGGAGCCGCTGGGAGCCGAGTTTGTTTCCTGGCTCTTGTCCTCAAGCGCCCTGACTTCCAGCGGACCCTGACGCTTTGCACACAGGACCCAGCGTTTTGCCCCACTCCCCGAGCCAGTCATCTCTCCCAGGCCACAGCTGCCCTGGTGAGCCTTCAAAAAGGTTCAATACTGCCTTGGGGATGCTGGAGACAGAGGCGCAGGCTCTGTGTTTTGGCTTTTTTCCTCCACGGGAGGCTGCAGGCAAGCAGCATGATGTCTCTCCTCCCTCACCCTTGACAGGGAGGGAGCCTGGAGCCTCTGGCAGCCCTGGGTGCAGGGCAGGCAGCATCCCACACCTGCCTGCTTCTCCAGGGAGGGAGGGAAAACTGCGCCTGAGGGGCCCCAGTTAAAAAAAGTTTTAAAAAATGGCTTTTAAATCATAAAAAAATCCTTTGTCTCCATAATTCCTTTGTCTCCATTCTCTCCCAAGCATAAAGTGGACATGGGGTGAGCAGGAAAGCCCCATGCAAAACTCCTATATTCAGGGCAGGCCAATTCAGTGCAGAGCAATAGCCACTCACAGCGAGGATGAGGAGCTGCCTTTGCTCCAGGTTAACCTCTCGTCTGGACCGGCTAGATCCAAACCTGGCTTTGTCCAGCAACACTCATGAATGCTGACATCCAAGACATCTAGGTCATTATTATTTCTCAGGTGTTTTCAGAGTCCCAAGTGAAAACAGATCAGAAAGATAACATCCTTTCCCCATGAGGTGAAATTAAAGTCTCTGCTTGAGCTGTCCTGGAGGGAGCCTGCAGGGATCTGGCCCTGGGGCACGTACCAGGGAGCAGGAACAGTAGCTACAGCTGTGGACCCATAGGGGTCAGTTTATACCCAAAAAAAAACACAAAGTCAGGATTTCGTAAAGAATGTTGGCCAGTGCTTAACAAAATCGCTTAGGAAAAAAAAAAATAATAATGAGAAGTATTTTTACTTTTAAAAATAGTTCTGTTAACTGAGGACACTCGCAAAAAATGGGCACTTTCTGCAGCCACAGTGACTGCTTTGTTTCCTATACAACAGTTTGGATGTCTTTGCAAATGCCCACAGACTCCTGCTGGTTTTACCTTTCACTTTAAATGACAATTTGAAAGCTCTTCTCTGTGGTTGCCATCCTTCCGACCACAAAATACCTATGATGGTAGTGGTCACCACTGGAAAGCCCCAGCGCTTATCACCAGTGACCACACCATTTAAGGCCTGTACACTGCAATTCGCTGCGCGGCAGCAGTCCAGCATGTCTGTGCGATGCCCCTCATGTCATGCCCAAGATACCACGACATCTATAATTAGAGCAGGAAATGCCTGTGGCATGGTGGTGAACGCTACCAACAATTTCCTGTCTACTGCTGCTCGCAAGAGGTTGCTGCTGACATACCCAAGGAATTATGAGCCTAGTTGTGTTGCAAAAGCAGTGTTATTTTCTCCATCTTTCTTCCTACTTCCCTACCTGTACTGATGGTTTTTCCTTGCTTTTCATTTAGCCTAAGTGTTTCAATGGAGGGACCATCTTTTCATCTTATGGTAAAGCATCCATGACTGTGAGGCCCCAGTTCCTGATGGACAGAATGGAAAGAGAACTGCTCTGTGTTGGTGATGTGCATCCTGCCTGTGAGGCTGAAGAACAAGCACTAACCACCCAATGCAGCGCAGCAAATCTCCCCTGCCAGTAACTCAGATTAAAACTGACTTCTGTAGAGGCCTGTGGTGTGTTGATGGGCCCTGAGCAGACTGTGAAAGTAGGGAAGGAATAGGTTACACAGGAGCACAACCTCATGGTGTAAGAGTTATCCCTCTATTTCCTAGTTTAACATCTAGAAAAATAGTATTTTTTAAAATATTTCAAAATATGTCCTTTTCATAAATACTAAGGCTCTGCACTGTGACAGAAGCACTGTCTTGTTCTTCCAATTCACTTGAATGTTTTTCCCTATATATAACCTACATCATCTGTGTTGAAAATTGCCTAATTTCTGTTTTCTTACCCCCAATGGCTATGAAGGACAAGTGAAGTGACTACCTTGCAATATAACAATCCTCTAGCCATCAGAAGACTTTTGTTACCATTTCCCCTCACTCCTGCTCTACACATACTCCATTAATTTCCAGCTTAAGCCAATCCATTTCCTTCAGCCTTTCCTAACAGATGAGTTTTCATCCTTTTGGTTGCTCTCCGCACCTGCCCACCGTGTTTCTTAAATAACAGTGCCCACAGCTGGATGCAGTGGCCAGGCAAGGTCCTCGCTGGCAGCAGGGAGCATGGAGCAAGCACCCCTTCGCACCTCCTCAGCTCCTGCTGGGCAGGCCAGCCTTGAGGGAGGCACCCGTCTCCTGTATCTGCTCCATGAGGAGAGGCTGAGGGACAGGGGCTGGCTCAGCCTGGAGCTGAGACAGCTTTGGGGGGACCTAACAGCAGCCCCTGAAGAAAGCATTATGGGGAAGAAGGAGCCAGGCTGCTCACAGCCTGCTGGCAAGACGAGAGGCAATGGGCATGAGGTGAAACATGAGTTCCCGATAGAATATAAGGACATATTCATTCCCCATGAGGACACTCAAACAGTGGGTTGGGCTGTCCTGGAGATTTTCAAAGCCCAACTGGATGAAATCCTGAGCAACCTGATCTGATCTCACAGCCGCTGCTGCTTTGAGCAGGAGGTTGGACCAGAGACCTCCTCATGTCCCTTCCAACATGAAGTAACCCATGGTTCTGTGATCCTGTGATCTCCCAGATGACAAAATCAGATATATATGCTGTATAAGCCACTCCCCATAGAGAATATTAATTTAAACCTAAAGCAGAAAGATATTTGAAATAGAGCTCATGAGGTGTATCGGAGGACCTAGTTCAGTGCTGTATTCCCAGGTCAGTGTGCACTTCAAGGACAGGCCTACCAAAAATATTAATTTTGGTGAAAAGCCTGGGAAGTCAGAAAGATATCATTGCTTTGAAATCTAGTCAGTTAAAAAAAAACAAAGTGGTTTCAAAGGTCATGCCTGCCAAATGCCCTTTGCCACCGTCAGTGGTTTCACATTCTTGTCCTCCCATTTTATTGCAGTATTTTCTCACCTTTATTGCATGAAACACTCAGCCATGCGGTGGAGCACCAAAAAAACCCAAACAGCCAGAGAAAGGAGACGAGCAGTGAACCTCATTAAGCCCACAATGTTGTTGAGGGTTTGAAGTAAACAAACAGGAAAGACATTTCCCGTAATTGCTTCATCTTCTAGTACACCAAGGAGGTAGGTTTTGCCCATATTAGGTGAAATAATTTCAGAACTGGCTTTTCAACTGGTATTTCTTAAAGTAACATCTTGAACCTCTCACTGCCTACAAAGAGCACATCAGAGCCTGCAAGGAGCCCTGGTTCCCAAGTATCTTGGCAGTAGAACCACGAAAATTACACCACCGCCTCCTCTACGTAAACCAGAATGTCTCATCTGTTTTGTAATTGCAGTTTTTATGAAACTTCACCACAATAGCACTGAGTGACTGTGCAGTAAACTGTGCTAAATGTCAGCATTGGATAACTAGAAGTTGTCAAAATCCTAGGTTAGGCTCAAAAGTTGGCGTTTGATTTTTACACTTTTCCCTGTAAGCAACAAACCGTGTAAGAAAAAGAAGCCTCCAAAAAGTTTGGAAAGAAACAAAACAAAACAAAACAAAACAAAACACAACTTTATCAAATATTCTAGTGTCAATATTATTAAAATAGCATCAGGCATAAATTGAAAAAAGAAAGTTGTTACAGGCAGGAAGGGGTGTGCCTTTGTGCTCATGCAATTGCAGGGAGCAGACACTACATTCCCCTCCTCTGGGAGCTGCCTTTGGGGGCTGAGGGAGCACCCCTACTCCTGCATCTGGCCTTCCTTCCTCTTCCTCCCTCCTGTTCACAGCCAAGGCTGGGGTGAGCAGGGCCTGACTACTGAGCTCCTTCCACTGGGGAGTCCAACCTTCACTCTGCTCCCCCAGCCCCTCCCCATCATCTGGGGAGGGAACTTCCACCCTCTGGAGAAAACATCATTAGCTTTCCAGCATGTTTCCAGATGTCCATTATTTTTCTTTTTTCTTTATGTAAGGCTTTTCTGAAAGGCACCACAAGTTTTGGGAAGCCAGCTGTCACCCAGAAGAACTTCCTGCTACTTAGCCTCATGCAGGTGAAGCAGCCTAAGGAGCACGACAACTACAATAAATTAATACTACACGTTTCCTCTCCTGTCTCCTGTGTCTGTATCACCAACTTAAAACGCAGCCTCTGCACTGTAGGAACTTCCTCTTGCTATGGATTTGTACCATGCCTAAAGGAGCAGGATGCTGCCATCCATCTGTCATGTCTTGTGGGAGGTGAACTTCCACAGTTGCTTCCTCACGCTCTTCTGCCGTGGAGCTGACCCCATGCTCCTGCAAGGCTATGCTGCAGCTCCCCACCCACCCCGGGCACCCGCCCGTGAGCTCTGCTATCCAGACGCAGCCTTGATATGCCCACATCCTGGAGCTGGTAGGGGAGATCTGAAAGGAGGGAGGCATGGCAAGAGCACCTGAGCATGCATCTCCTCAGGGGCCTTGGAAGTGGCTTTGGAGGAGCCTGGATGAGAGGTACATGCAGAGGCAGACCTGCATCCCCCCTTCCAGGATCTGCTGGCAGCTGCCCATTCCTGGCATAAGGCTCATGCAGAGACTCAGATGCCAGGTCATGCCAAAGATTGGGCTGGAGCAGCTCTGCTGTGAGGACAGGCTGAGAGAGTTGGGCTTGTTCAGCCTGGAGAAGAGAAGGCTGTGGGGAGACCTGATTGCAGCCTTTCAGTACTTAAAGGGGGCCTATAGGAAAGAGGGGGAGAATCTTTTCAGTAGGGACAACAGTGTAATGGTTTTAAACTGAAACAGGGTAGGTTTAGGCTGGATATAAGGAAGAAATTCTTTACGATGAGGGTGGTGAAACACTGGAACGGGCTGCCCAGAGAGGTGGTGGAGGCCCCATCCCTGGAAACATTCAAGACCAGGTTGGACGGGGCTCTGAGCAACCTGATCTGGGTAATGGTGTCCCTGCTCACTGCAGGGGGGTTGGGCTACATGGGCTCTGGGGGTCCCTTCCCACCCAAAACAGTCTATGATTCTATCCACGGTCAGTGTCAGAGGGTCTGGTACACTGCTCTGGTACAAATGAAGTCATGATCATTTGTTGCATGGATTACATACCATCTTACTTCCATGTGTATACATGTATGTGTATGTGGGTATGCATCGATCTTCCATTCAAATCTGTGAATGTTTCCAAATACACAAATACCATGGAAAAATAAATATGCGAAGCATAAATCATCCTTCAATACCAGGGCTGTGATTCTTGCAGACCCTCAAGCTCCCACTGGAGCCAAGCACAAAAAGCGCACGATGTTCAGTAGATATTTATTTCTTTGCCTTCATTGCTGCATGATGGGCTCATGTGAGGCAGCTGTTGGCTCTCCACTCCTAATGTTTAAGCAGTAACAGAAGGGAAGTAAACCAAACCCTGGAAACACACACATAGATATAAACAGCTGGGATGGAAGAAACTTTTTTTTTCTGTGCCCCTGCCTTTACTTCTGCCACAGAAATATTGCTGGATGAGAGAGTTTGCAACCACCAAAGGACATATTTGAATTATTTGGAAGTCTTGCAAAGTCTGTATACAAAACTGGTCATCCAATTGTTGCAATTTGGAAAGCTGAAACTTTCCAAGGTTGTTTTGTTGGATTTTGTTTGTTTGTTTTAAATTCTAATAGAATTTAGGAATCAGGAAAAGACTTGAAGCCCTCATTTGAACATGCATGAGGAGCATGTTCTGCAGAATCGACCGAGCACGCTGCAAACAGCACCAGGTTTCCAACAGTTCATCCTGGGGGACTGTATCTGTGTCAGATCTCTTGCTGTCTCATATGGATGGACGGTCTGTCTGACTCTATTCTGGAGGGGACATGGGGAACCAGAGGGCCCCCGTGCACACCCTAATCCACCCCACATGACAAATCCACTGTTGCTCCTCATCTCTGCCGTCCTCCTTATATGTCTGTCTCACCAACTCCGAATTGGGGATGACGAACAGCAACCATTTAAACTGCTCTACGGTCAGGGAAATTACAGCAAATTTTGGTTTTACAGGCCGTTACCAAAAAGCAACCGCTTTTACAGCAAAACTGCTCGTATTTTGTGTGCCACTTTCACATTCTGGTTTTGTTTCCTCTCTCTGTAATTTACTCAGCGGGGGAGAAGCATATAAATTTCCTGTGCATGCTCCCAGCAGTTTCTTGCTCTTGAAAGCCCAGCCGAGCAGGCAGCGACCTGGGGCTCCTCGGAATCAACGCGGAGCGGCAAAATCAGCGCCGGGATCTGTAGGAAGCGCTGAATTGGCATTAACTCGCTAGGGCTGTAATTTAGGACATCTCTCCTTGTCTCACACCTTGGAAAATAACAGCCACAAGACCCGCAAGGAGTAAGAGTGATAGCAGCAGCAGATAGTGGTATCTGTACAATTCAAGTTCAAAAAGACCAAAAAAAAAAAAAAAAAGGCAAAAAGGAAAAAAAAAAAAAAAGCAGCTCCCCCCCCCAACAGCTTTTCATTGTTTCCCAGGGCTGGTCTCTTGTAACTTGAAATAAAGTACTGGAGCAATATACTGTTCTTTAGGGGTTAATGTTACATTAATCAGAACTGACAAGCATGAAAATCATTCTTTGTTGTCTTTAAATTGCTAATTTAAGATTGAAATCTAAAACGCTTGAGCACTGATCGTTAACACTGACGCTCAAACAAAACCCAAGTGCAATCTTCCCTCCTACGGGCCACTACATAATTGTTTTACATTTGGTTGAGAAAACAAATGCAAAGTCTGTAACTAAATCCTAATGTATCGTTTAAGTGTTTCCATTCACAGGCTTTCTTTGGCTAAACTTCAACGAATTGTACTACAGTTTAACTGAAAAGCAGCATTTGCACAGACATTTACTTCTGAAGGCAGAAATACTGGCATTGTGTCGTGCGATGGCGGCAATAATTCCCCCAAACCCAAATAATTTTTTTTTTTTTTCAGGCATTCTTTTGCCAGGTGCAAAGGTATTTTAATGAGCTGATTCTCAACTGAGGAAGTTCGAGATACTCAGTAACAGAAAGCTTGTTTAAAAAGCTTATTAAAGTTAAGACAAACAAACAAACAAACACTAATAAAGGCTAAACTGGGTGCAATGAAGACAGGCACCAGGTAAAACCAAGGGGAATAAAATGCCATCAAATGCGTGGCTACGGAACTAACAAAAAAGTCCGTATCAGCCAAACAAATGGGATAAGGATGTCGTCCTTCCGCCCCTTTAATGGCATTACAAGTTGCGTTAGCGGCCAAACCAAGTCCAGTCTCTTTTGCCAGGTCGCCTACTCGCAGGGTCGGGTCTCACTCGCAGACCCGGCTCCCACGGAAGCCCACGGACCCACGCACTTGCAGCTGCAATAAGCTGAATCTTCAGCTTGGCTGAAGCAAACTCCGCGGCCTAAAATCATTAACTCCAACCCCGCCCGCGATCTGGTTCGGTCCGGCCGCCGCGATAGGGGAGGAGGCGTGAGCGGGGCGGTGGCAGCGCCGGCGGCTGG
>JMFS01090808.1:0-17649 GCA_000699545.1 Podiceps cristatus
TATTTTATTATTTATTTTAATTTTTTTTAGAAAGAGAGAAAACTCTGTGAAATATTTTTCATGAAAGGTTCTCTAAAAGTCTTAGCTGCAGCCACATGAAATCAAATCATATGCTGTATAAAAAGATTCATCTGTTCTACTTTATATTTGACTAAACTATGCCAGTGTTTGACTAGTCCTTTTTAATGAACAGATAATATTTTGAAATTCTGGGTTACAAAACAGAACTGAAAATCTAAAATACTTTTACAGAGCGGGCAGCTAAAGTTGCTGAGCAGCAGGAGAGAGAGCGAGCAGCACAGCAGCAGAATTCCTCCCCCCGGGCAGGCACTCCTGTCGGGGCTCTTATGGGGGTGGTGCCGCCACCAACACCAATGGGAATGCTCAATCAGCAGTTGACACCCGTTGCAGGTAAAATGTAGGAGCTATGACCATTTTTTCCTCATCCACTATATCAACCCTGACCATAACTCTGAACACTCTCTTGGGTCACTTTGTTCTTACGGAAGAAAAAGCTCAACCTCTTCAGTCTTTCTTCATAATGAATATACGTAATTGCAGTGGTAGCCTGGTAGTCCCACGTTACTTGCTTCAGTAGTGAGTAGCCTGTTGCAAATGCAGGGGAAAAGGGTCCTCCTTGTGCGATAGTCCTGTTCTGTTTGTGTGCAGTCATGTTTATTCACTCTTTTGCAGAGTTCATGTTTAGCCCTGCTATGGCAGGAGGGGAGCCAGCTAAATACTCTTCTAGTGCATGCAGCATCAGTGAAAGTGGTTTATTTATTTTTAAGTTGCCAGGAAGGTGAGAGGCAAATGTAATCAAAACCAGATTTTAAATCCAAGCAAAAGCTTTATGGAATTGCTGATTAGACACTGGTAAGCAGAGCAGACCAGGATCTAGAGCCATTGCAGAAACAAATACAAAATGCCAGCATTGCTGGTTTTATCAGGTGATTTTTCAGAACAGAACTGAGCTTGGAGAACTCTTCCATAGGGTTCCCTGTTGCTGGGTGTTGTGCTGGTTACCAGTTGTAATCCAACTTGAGTTTGTAGGGAGTGTGCTCAGAGTGTTTCCAGGATCAGATCTGAAGACAATGTAGTCCACTGGAGACTCTTGTATGGGAATCAGCCATACATCGGTGAGGAAAGGAATTGGGTGTGACCTGATAGGTTGTTTTCCATCCCCCCCATTACTAATTAAAATAATTAGATCATTCAGTCAAGGTCAAAATAGTGCCAAGCAGGTAAAAATGAGTATTTGGAGGAGTTTTGTTTTGAGATTGGGGTTATTAACTTTCCCTTAAGGCATTCCAATTATTCCATTTATTCTTTTGTCATTTTTCTTTTCTTTCCGGTCTCATAGGCTGTGGCCGTATTTAGAGCTGACAGCCTGAAGCATTTTTCATCACAGTCTCTAAATCTCTTTTCAGTAAATAGGCTGCATAGATGTTTAGACTGAAGGCACATTCCTTAATGGGTTCATGATCTCCTGATAACAAAGCATTTGTTTACACTGAGTTGCATTTTTTTTTCCTTCACTTTGTTCTTGATCATTTTCCTCTGAACTGTTTGCAGTTGGTGTATGTTTGTGTGTGTGTGTACACATATCTGTACATATATTAAGAAAAAGAGAAACCAAAAAGTTCTCCAGTGCTGATCTCTCTTGTGAGTAACCTACTTCAATCGAGTATGTAGAAATGTCATCCTCTTGTGGTTGTGTTTTCTTGATTTGGTTCTTGTTTTTTTGGCATTGAGTCACTTTTCCAGTTTTTTGGAGGTAGGTGTTGATGGGCAGGAATACTTACTGTTAACACTTTCTTAAAACTTTTCCAAAGTTGTGCATTCTGCAAACTACACAGGCTAACTTACTTCCTGGGGCAGCCTCCTCAAAAGCAAACCTGTATTTAAGACCATCATCTTATTCAGGTGGTTAGGCATTCAAATCTCTTCACTTTGGCATTGTGAAATACTTCCTCAAAGTAGATGATCAAGTGGATCTTTTTACACTAAAAAAAGGCCCATTTGAAAAACAGTGTCTTTCATCTTTTGGTTTTCACAAGTCTTACTTCTAAGTATCTTATTCTTTTGAGACCTCTTTGACATCCTTCGCCATCATTTGATTGCTTTTCTGTAGTTCAGAGAACTTATCTATCGCAGACATTCATAGACTTCTCTGTGGCCCAGGGGTCCAAGAAATCTGGATGCCTTCTGAGATGCATTTCTCTTAGCACACAGCGCTCTGGTTTCTTGTAAATTTAGGCATTACAAAAGTTTAATTAATTTTACATTGTCATAGTAAAAAATGGGATAACAACTAATTTGAAAGACATCAGAACCACAGCTGTGGGAGCTGGAAATACTTTGCCCATGTTTACTACTTTAAAATCAAAGTGCTAGCTCATACATGGGGTATAAAAGTGGCTGCTCTTACAACCTTGTGATGAGCTACAAGAAATGATTTCTCATGGAGATTTGATAACAACTTTAATCCAGCCAGTTTTTGAGTATGTATTTTATTTGGAAATGTAGAAATGAGTTTTCATGATTGGTAAATATGGGTTTGTTTCATTGGAGGTTTTTGTTTTGTTTGTTTTAAAGCTTCAGAAGTGTATGTAAATGCATTGAAGATGTGATTGCAGTTTGAGGTGCACTGGCAGTAGCTGCAGTGAAAGCCCTTTATTCTAGGGATGCTTTTGTTGTTTTACTTTTTCCATTAGAAATATGGATTTCACTACGTTAATAGAGGTACAGATGAGCTTCCAGATATTTGAAATAGGTACCTAAGGCCTACTTAATACGTGTCAATCTAGGCGTCCTGTGGAAAATGAAGGTTTGAGGGAGATCAGCTCTTTATTTTGTCATTGTTTGTTTCATGTAAAGCTTTTGGAATTTCAGGTTCCTCACCTTTGTAACTCTTCCTTGGGAAGTAACAAATTTAGCTTGTATTTTGGAGCTACTTGATCTGTTTCGATCCTGAGCTCATGACAGCTTTGTTTTCAGTCAGAGCTGGTGGGATTTTTCAGTCAGCCTTATTCCAGAAATCCCTGTTCTGAAAGTTTCTTTTATGAGTTCCTGGGAGTATGGCAGACTGAGTAGGTGGTTCCTTAGAACAGGTCATAGGAACCCCAGCAATTTTGCGTTTCTAAACTTACCTTATCTCTCTAGACCTGCTTCTGTCCTCTGTCATCTTTTCATTGTCTTTCCAACACCTTTCCTTGGTTACCTGACAATGCATTTATTGAAATTAAAAAGCCTAGAAAACAGATGAGGGACAAGCAAATTATACTTCGGGACCTAATAAACACAGTGCAGTTATTTTGTGTAGGTTCACCTCATGGATAGCAACAAACCTGAGCCGAAACCAGAAGAAGCTCTAAATTGTCTTCCCTCACATGCAGAAAACTAAAGTTATGAGCAGCAGCACAATGCCACCTTCCTTGTATCATTGATTTTCCTATAAGGACATTGACAGTGAAATTCTCTGAGGGGCTGCAGGTGCTCCTTGTAAGTCCTTTTACTGCGGTCTAGTGCCATGAGTGTACGTCACTGCAACCCAGCACGTCCGGTGCTGTCAGGTTTAAAATTGGAGTTACTTCCTTAGTTTATACTGGAGATGGTTTAATAAAAATCACCCTTGTCACTGCTGTTAGTTTTAAGTATGCGAGTGATGTAGGGCGTTTGTGTGTTAATTTTGCATATGCACTGCAGAAGAATGTATAGGTTTTTATTTTTTTTTCCAGCTGGGTGTGGTCTCCGAGCTAGCCCACAGAGCAGGGCTGTGCGTGGAGCTTGTGTAGTTAGTATTGTGTTTGTAATCTGTATGCAGGTGGCAGAGCTTTAAGCTGTATTAAAATTGCTTGCGTATAGTAACACTTAATTGTGGCCGAATTTATTCCTTGTGTTAACATATCTGAATATTCAGCATTTATTGCCCCGTGAGAAACATACAAACACACTAAATACTAATTCATCCAAAGTATAGTGTTTCATATTTATAACGTTTTTATTTTTAATTTTTGTTCATTTTTGCACGATACTAATTGTAGTATCGTCTTGCTGTACTAAAGGTGCTTTTTTTTTCTTTTTTGTTTTGTTTTGTGGATAGTGCATGTCTTACTGTGTAGATCATATTGCATGTTATTGATGCATGTTTGAAATTTGTTGTGTCCTTCAAGGCATGATAAGTGGCTATCCACCGGTGCTGCCACCTTTGCAGGGCCCAGTTGATGGCATTGTTAGCATGGGCAGCATGCAGCCACTTCACCCAGGGGTGCCCCCACCCCACCAACTTCCGCCAGGTATGCCAGGCATCCCAGGCATCCCACCACCCGGTAAGAATGTCATCCTCATTTGCTCCTTATTTCATTTTCATGTACTTGCTGTTTAACCAGTTGTTACAGAGATTACCTGCCGCTTGTTTTGGTCATGGCTTTTGTTTCTGAACGTTGCAGGTTTGTTTAGCTGCAGCACACACAATGCACTGCTGAATATATGAGGTATATGCAAAACGTTGATAGAACAGCAGGTCCAGTAAACCAGCAGGGAAAGGTTACTGGAGAAATGGGACACTGCTCTAGCAGCAGTTTTGCTCCAGTCAAAAAACCTGACAATCATGCTTGAGTTTATCAGAGGTGTGAAAAGCTGAAATCAGCCTACTCATATCCTTACGTCATTTCAGCAGCATCTTTCCACTCCTCCTTTTCTTATTTAAAGTGGGTTTATAAATGAAATTTATTGCTCTCCTTCCTTACCGAACTCTTTTTCAGTATGTTAATGTTTATCAGTAATGACACTGCAAGTAAATGAACCTGGTCATTTAAGACCCCTTTGCCACTGGTGTACTGATGTGTTATTATAAAACAGCGTTCAGATTAAACCTTGTTTATAGAATAGTAACTGGAAACATTTGGGGATAAGGTGAACTCAGTATACTAGTGTGGCCAAATTTTGAATTGATTTTTGAGAGCATATCTACTACGTTTGCTATTTTTTTTGCTACACTTGATGAAAAGCTGAATGAATTGTAAATATTTTTCCAGTGTTAATGCCATTAACATGTTCCTGTTACAAGGAAAAAATATTAATCTGCCCTCTCATCCTCTTTTCTGCTGATTATTTCAGTTTTTGCCTCTGATAATTCATGTGTCTATTTAAAAGATGTGCATACCATATGTTCAGCAATTAAACAAGCTGTGGACAAAAGTGGTCTCATTTGCCTCCCCCTACCCCATTTGGAACTGTGTTTATCAGACGCTTTGTTGGGACTTTATATGTATGTAAATTGGTTTGGGTTTTGTTTTGGTGGTTTTTTTCTTGTTTTGGGTTTGGTTTTTTGTTTTCTTTTTTGGTTGTTTTTTTTTTTTTTTTAATCCATCAGTATTAGGTGTACAGCTTGCAGCTTTGCTGGTGTGTAAGGTTCCCCGCAATGTCACGTAGAGGGAGTAGGAAAACAGCGGTGTGTCTGTGAGCCTGTCCCCGACTCACCGAGGCAGTGACATTTAGCACACATCAGCAGCATACGAACATTTGGGAGGTGAATCCAGGACAATGCATTTCTTTGAAGAGTTTTTCCAACTGGAGAAGTGGGCTGTGTGTATGGTGGTTAAAACTGAGAGGATATGGATTAGGGAAAAAACAATGCCTGGGAACAGAGGATGACAGGTGAAGCGGTGCTAAATTGGGCTGGGTGGGCTAAGGGGGAAGCTGTGCTCTGACACTGGGAAGGTGAGGGTACCCCTCTCCAGACCTCTGCTTTCTACCAAAAAAGCTCCGTGCCATTTTCCACAACTGGTGTTACCAATATTTTTCCCAGCTTCTGACTTGCTGTTAGTACAGATGCATTTAAAATGGAGGCTGTGATCAAATGGAGAATGCATTTGAAATATGCTTCAGTGTGCAAAATGCAGTAGCACATTTTTTGATCACTGATACAGAAACCTGCATGCAAACTAAACCCTCAAGAAGAGCGTAGTTAGTTTGCAGCTTTTCTGGAGATGGGAAGTGACATAAAGAGAAAGAAAAGCAGCAGCACACAACATTTTTCAGACCAAAGCATCTTTATGTAAAATACTAGGAACTGCATGACTCTCATTTAGATTTGTGCTTTTTTGGATGTAAGACTGACATGGGTGTTTTCTGTTGCACTCTGTACAATAGGGAAAAGCCTCAACATGTTTGAGAAAAACTGTAACAGTATTTATTTTTTTTAAATTTATTTTGGATGTTCATTGGTCTCATATATAAGACTATTTAAGCTTAACCTGCACATTGCTTTTTATATTAGTGAGATCTAACAGAAGTTGTGTGATGGCTTGGATTTCTCCCTGCTATGAATGTATTTTATAAAACAGAACACAGGGAAATGTTAAATGTTGGTAAAGCAAATCAACATTCCCTTTCTTGAAGGATTCCAGGAAGATGCTGTCAAGCCAAAGGCGTATATTAAAAAAAAAAAGATTTAGTCAGGCAATCACTAAGTAAGGTGAAAAAACCCCCTGAAAACCAGAAATTATTCACTTTGCATTTCTTTAATTAAATTAATTCAACAGGCCACGTATCAATGTTTGGTAGTTGTCATGTTGGCTTTTTTATTTTTTTCATTCAGAAACTTCTGATGTGTTGGTTTTTGATTTTTTTTTTTTTTTAATTGGGGGAGAGGGGGATATTTGAATGTCATACATCTGCTTAAAATAACTGTGAGCAATGATATCAAAGTATAAATTCTTACTATAGAAGACCAAAATGGTATTTGTCACTGCTCTGAAATAAGACTAATTATTTTATATTTTGGAATATAGGTGTTATAGGCCAAAATGTGCCCCCCATGGTAGGCACTCCAGCACCTGGAGCCAGTCCTTTTGGACAGCAGGTGAGTAATTTTTGCATTATTAATGAGGCTCTAAATTACCATTTGAACAACATCTCAGTAAAGACTTGTAGGGATGCACGTAGTGTTTCCCAGGGAGAACATAAATCAAACGTACACACCAATGTATTTAGAACTAGTTAGTACCTTACGCTCAGAGTGAATGTCTGTATTTGTTGGTTGAATCATTATTAGGCTGATTACGTTCTGTCCAGTAGGATAATTTCTGCAGTATAAGCAAGACTGTTTTGGTTTGTTTCCTTCTACTAAGGACTCTAAATGAGTCATTTCAACACACAAACTGCTGATAATTCAGGTTTTGCATGCTTTGGTGATGCAGAGAGGATGCTGTCCACTTTCTCAGCTGTTGATAAGTGGGTAAAAACTGTTTTGTTTGCTCCCGTATTTCCCAAACTGACAAAGCAGATGTTCATTGGCAGCTCAGAATTTGTGAGTGCGGATAACGGTGATGATCAGATGTTCCTTCTCAGTGATTAATACAGATGAAGTGTTCAGCGCATTTTCAATTTTATTGGCTAAATTTTTGCATCATAAAGAGAAATGTCATTTTGGCTAGAGGGTGTAAAGAAAATCGGAAGTTGTGTGAGAAAGTAGACAGTAGTAAATTATGTCATGACACTGAGTTATTCCAATGACACTGAGTTATTCCAGACCACAGGATATCTATGTTAAGAGTTCTCAGTGCTGCTATTTAATCACAATAGTGGGAATTCTTCTGTGACTGTGATTTTTGCCTGACAGCGATTAGCATTTATTCTATGGAAGTATCCCCGTCGTCCAAGGATCAGAATCAATTTGGATTAGATGTTCTAGAAAGAAACTCTGCACTTTGCAGACCCACGTGGTTTCTGATCAAATTAGAGAAAGCATGAAATAAAAAGGAAACAAAAGGAGTAATTAAGGTTAATAGGAGAGATGAGAAACGGTGATAGTAATCAGAGTATGTTTACGTAGATTAGAAATATGAGCAATGTTGTCTGTTAAATGTGAGTATGATTTGTTTGTACTTCTCTGTGCATCTCGGTGACCCCAATGGGTAGCCCTGGCTGAAGTGGGTGTCTTCCAGGGAAACTTCCTTATGCCTTTGCTCATAACCTGTTTTGAAGCTCCATTGTATGAGGATGCACAGATGTGAAGCGGCTTCCCTGCACTTCCCCAAAATGTGACCTCTCCATCGCCTGTCATTGCAGATAGGAATCCTTGGCCCGCCGGGACAGCAGGCACCCCCTCCGTATCCTGGCCAGAGCCCAGCGAGCCAGCCGGTTATGCAGCAGCCCACAACTCCCATGTTCGTCTCCCCTCCACCAAAGACCCAGAGGCTTCTTCATTCTGAAGCCTATCTGAAATATATTGAGGGGCTTAGTGCTGAATCAAATAGTATTAGCAAGTGGGACCAGACCCTTGCAGGTAAGGCTTTTGATCTAGAGTGGGATGTTTCCAGACAGAACACACTTCTTCCTAACCAATAATATTTTTTGGCTTTTATGGAAAATGCTAAGTAAATCTGCTGCTTACTTAATAAAATGTACATGTGCAAGTAATTGTTAAATCAACAGACTGGGAATATATATGTTATCAGCAGGCTAATTCCATTGATGTGTAAGTCTAAGGATCAGTTGTACAGGCTTAAATACTAGGGGGAAAAGTTACACTGTAGAACTCTATTCACCTTTTTCCAGAAAAATTGTGGTGAATATCAAAGCCAGTAGATAATTGGACCATTTCTTGACTTTCCAGCACGAAGACGAGATGTCCACTTATCAAAGGAACAAGAAAGCCGACTCCCTTCCCACTGGTTGAAAAGTAAAGGGGCTCATACCACAATGGCCGATGCATTATGGCGTCTGCGAGACTTGATGCTACGAGACACCCTTAACATCCGCCAGGCATACAACATAGAAAATGTTTAGTCTCATAATTGCTTCTTTCTTTGATACCGGCATATAAGGAGTTTTGTGGAACAATAGCTGTTTTAGTTACCGGGTGGGGAGAGATAACCAACAATAATTTGTATTGCATTTTACTGTACATTGCAAGACCATTTTTATATAAGGACACTTTTAATAAGCATATTTCACTTTTTGTTATATTAAGTTGTCTTTATCAAATACACAGATTTTTGCATATGTTTCCATTGTTTGAAAGGCGACTTCATAATTGGTTAAGTGTAGTCAAGGATTCATTTTTCTTATACTTTATTGCTGAGAATCTGATGCCATTGTTTTTATATAAAAGAAGAAAAAAAGAAAAGTATTTACAGATTCATACAGTGGAATGTGAAATTAGTCATAGTTTACATCTTAGAAGAATGTGTGTACATGTGCTTGTGTGTGCTAGCCACTTCCAGCAGAAATCTGTGAACAGGGAGGATCTCTTAAAAGAAGCTAAAGGTAAGATGTGCGTTGACGCTAGGGAAAAGTGACGTTTCAAGTCAATACCGAGGCAGCTGAGTGGGCCACAGCAATCATGGAAGTGCTAGTGTGGACGGGACAAGGGTGTCTTGACCACTAACGTTGTCCAGTCCTGACCAGTTATTTGTGTAGTAGCCAAGGCCATTGTGATCCTAAATCAGTAACAGAATACATGTGTTGGCACGCCCTTAGAAGGTGAAACACTTCATCTACCATGACCTGCTGTCACTAACACCGAGCAGTGGGAAGGGGAACCTTCCGCCCTAAGCAGTTCTGTCTGCATGTGGGAGAGGCATGCAGAACTTCGAACCAGTTCAGGTCTTGGAAGGTAAGTTAGAGGAGAAGGAAAGTTGAGTTGTTTTGTTAGTGAAGTAATGTGATGTTTTTAAATTCACACATATTCTGTTAATGATTGGGCATTGTAAGACATTTTTGTGTGCTTTCTTTAAGTGTATCGATTCACCTTAATGAAAGTTTTGCAATGCAAAATTTGAGAGATTTGACACTTAACTTTATTACTGTAGGGTATGTGTAAGTTCAGCGTACATAGTACGTTGGAGAAATAGAGTACTTGCATTGCAGCCTTCAGAAAGTTTGGGGTTTTTTTGTGGGGGGGGGGGGGGTGGGGTTTTTTTTTTGTTTGGTTGGTTTGGGGTTTTTGTAGCTAAGTAAGGTAGGTGTAGACTTGCCAAATTTCAAGGTTGTGACTGCCCTCTGCTAGAGACTTACCTGTCCTCATAACTAACCAACCTTTTGGACTGCAAGAACTATTTGTTTAAAGGTAAATCCTTTCATGTACTTAATGCAATCTAAAATTATTCTAAAATTAAGTAACTGGGAAAGCAATATTAATTTGAAAAAAATGTTGGCAGGAACATGGTCACCACAACTCAGTCCAAAAGAACTGATTTACTGATATGCTTTCACCTTACTGCTATAGATGTTCATCATGTGGAACTGTTTTTTGAAGTCTAATAGTACGGAACATTTTTATTTGAGTACATTTGGCAGAAGGTTAAATACTTTTCTTCAAATACTGAATATCTTGGGTTCTGTTTTGCTGATGGACCGATGAGGGATAATACTGATGAGGGAAATGACGTGCAAGTATAAACTGTTACTTAATTTTACTGGGTAATTCCTCTCCTATTACAATGCTCCACTCATTGTACGGAAAACCATGTAATTACAAATAGGCACTTATGGACAGTTTAGGTCAGATGTGCAATGGATGTAAAGAAAACGGAGCTGAGCAACATATAGGGAAATTACAATTTTGAACTCTACAAGTAGCATACCTGTGGTACGCAAATTCTTTGCTGGCCTTTGTAAATGACCAAGTTTATTAAATAAAGTAGGAACTGTATAGTCTTAGACCACCCCCGTATATACAGTATCATCTTAAAATTTGTTTAAATTATGATAGGCTTTGCCATCTTTAGCCACAAAGATGGGACGTTGAAGCAAATCAGGCAGCAAATCCTAGTTTTTGAGTATTTGGAACTATCATGGATTGTACTAATACACCACCAGATTCTCCCACTTCTCAGCATTAACAAAAATTACACCAAAGAACCTGGGATGGATTTTTAGTTAAGTTATTGTTTTATTTATTTTCTTTTGAGGACTGGATGGGACTCCCTTTGGAGCCTGTATAACTCAGATGTTTAATTTATCTGAAGGTCAGTGATGAGCAGACTTGCAGCACTGGCTCTCACCTGCCCGAGCAGCTGAAGCCCTACTTTCACTGCTCTTTCCGGCCCAGGAGCAAGAGATTGGAATTGCAACGAAACCTGGGTCCTCCCGCAAGGCAGTGCAGAGCACTACCGCTAAGCCACTGGGCTGGCCCTAATCAGTTATTTTAAGCTTGCTTTATTTATTTCAAAATCATGTCTCTCTATATTGGAGGCACTTCAGTTGATTGCAGTAAAAATTAAAACATAATGCCTACAGTCTAGAATTCAAAACCAGCAAAAGAAACTGTTTTCTGACCCTGGTTTAAAAAAAAAAAAAAAAAAAAAAAAAAAAAGACATGTCTGTCTGTCTTTCTCTTTCTCTCTCCTTGTGGGTGTTTGAACCCCCCATTTGTTTTCCACTGCCATTCATTGTACTGGCACAAACAAAACTTTCATATTAAAATAAAAGTATGTATAGGAAATGGTTGGCTTCTGTGAGAGTGGAAAATAGATTAACCTAGGACCGGTATTTTCATAAACCAGTTGGAGATGACTAACAGTTATTTGTTCTCTTCCTCAGTCCTTCCCTTCCATGAGAAAAATTATTGTTTGTAAAAATTCAAAACGTTGATGTTGGTGACTTTTTTTTTTTTCAGCGTATGTTTTCGGACCTGGTTAATCCATGCTTGGCTTTTCATTAGATCTTGTATTCCTGAAGGTTAAGCTGCTAACCAGGTTTATAACATGTATGTACCATCACTTTGTTTACCTGAGTCTTTTTAATTTGAATAAAAATAGTTTGCAAAGTGTTTTGGATTAACCAGGTTTGAGTGTCCCATCAAGAATTCTGTTAGGATTTAATTTCAGGTAATTCTGGCTGCTGATGATCCAGATTTTATCAAGTCCTTGGTACATGCATGTTTGTGTGTGGGTAAAGAATCCTTTTTATATTGTCCTGTGTATTGCAAGACATGTCTGGTAGGTGATAAGAACAATGATGCTGAAAAACATGGTTGAAAAATGAGCCATAGGGAGCATAAACAGTAAACCTTGAAAACCTTGTGACGCATTGGGAACAATCTGAATGGACATGATAAGATTCAGTCAGGCCCAGTTGCCCCCACATTAATTGCTTTGAAAATAAACAGCAAGCCTTAATTTCATACTAGAAGCTAACCTGGTTCATGACTGGTTTATGTAGCTGTATACTAAAGGAAAGTAGAACAGTAATATGGAAAAAAAACATCTTTTACACAATAAAATTAAACAGAATGGAAATTTTCTTTAATACCACGAACAGCAAGAAAAAAAAAAAAGTGATAGCAACATCTCAAGTCTCAAGGTGCCTCTGACGTATGCTTACAAAGAGCTATTTAAACAACCAGAACAGATAGCATTATATTTAATTAACACACATTCATGTCTTGGACCTGGGGGATAAACGCTGCCTCTTGCACAGGCTGCCAGCTTTACAGAACTTCTACCTTTCTAACATTTGATGGTGCAGTTGCACAGAGGAGACTAATGCTAAACATCCTCCACATCTTGTTTACTCAGTTTGAGCTACTGAAGACCATCTGTAGATGTACGTAGCCCCCTCTCAACTACACATGCACTGAATCGGAGCGGTACTTCAAAATGGCTGGGTGCTTCGAACACCAAGTAAGAAACGGGATCTGATTCATTGATATATGTGAAATCTTCTGATTAATAAAATAAACCTCATATTCCTTTTGCTTACTGCATTTTCCATCAAGTCTAATTCGACCACCATACAAAGAAACAAAAGGACAGCTGCTGCAGTGCAGTAGGATCTGGTGATGCTGAATAAAGAGATTCTCAGTCCCTGTCAGGCCTTGGAGACACGGTGGTCTCCTACAGTTGGTCTTTCCTGTGCCAAGAGAGATCAGAAATCCAGCGCAGAAGTCTGGCCATGCAGATTATCATAATCTGTCAAAGGAGGGTAGGAGAGAGAAAAAGCAGCGGAGGAGAATCCACTTAATTACAGAGGAGCACCAGTGTGCCTCAGCTCATGTTAAGCTAAACATGACAAAAGCCTCAGACAAAAATGGTGAAGGATGGTTGGTCTTTCATGAAGTCTGTGCAACTGTCTACCGGGAGGGCCTAAGTTCAGTTTCCTTTGGATGTTTTTTGGGAGGACTGTAATTAATCCTCACGCTCTGTGCCAAGCACCAACATCCAGTGACAACTTAAGGAAATTCCTTGGGACCAGTCATCCCACCAGTGCCTGTTGCAGGTTTTTGCACCTTTCTTGGAAGCACTCGGGGCTGGCCATAACCAGAGCACAGGTAGTTTTGTATCCGTGTATGACATCCAAAGTGAAAGCTTGCCTCCACTGAAAACAGTAAAAGTTTTGCTCCAGGGAAGAATTCACCAGTAGATAACTGATGACTATTTCTTCCTTTTTCTACTTTTGAAAAGCTGGGACAAAACCTTGTTGCACCCCTGTGCCAGGGAGGAGAACAGGCCGGGCACATACGCACTTCCTTTACCAACTTCTTTTCAGTACTTCCCTGGCTCGCCGCAGGCAGCATCTCCAGGTGCACATCAGCAGGGAAAGGGTCAACGAACAGGTCTGTTCTTTCCACAAAATCATTCTGAATCAGCAGTG
Source organism: Podiceps cristatus (assembly GCA_000699545.1). Lineage (NCBI taxonomy): Eukaryota > Metazoa > Chordata > Aves > Podicipediformes > Podicipedidae > Podiceps > Podiceps cristatus. Next base: position 13,603 of record JMFS01090808.1, read on the forward strand.
AAGTTGTCTTCTCTCAAATGCTTGAGTAGCATTGCTCTACCTAAGAATCACCGTTTGCTTGCAGGTGACTATTCACTGCTGCTGCTTTACTGAGTTGAAATTTTCCATGCTTGATATCTATATTGGCCTGACTTCGACAGTTTGGAAAGCTTTCAGCAGAAATGCTTTGCTAATTCTCAGAATCTCCTCCTGCAGCTGCTGCAAAGTGAACACATGAGACTGCTGTTCGCCAATGCTGAGCTGCGTTCTGGGCTCACACCAGATGAACTCCCTGAAGAAGGAAAAGACGTGCTCAAGCCCAGAACTGGCAGGGGCTCTGCACTGCCTAAAATGAAAGCTGTGTTCCTGGCATGCTCCCACAGTGCCTAACAGAAGCAGCGGTGTGTTCCCAGTGTTGGCCCGAGCTCCGTGCTGAGGGTGGGAAGGAAATGGGGAAACGTGATCCAGTAAGAAGATGGGGAGGACAAAGAGCACAGAACTGGGTGTCAATGGGGATAAAACTGAGAAATGAAATGAAGACTTTGGTTACTGAAAATTGGATGTACATTAAAATTGATACTAAATCCCCAAGTGTGCTCGGTATGGGAATGGGCTGGGCACTCAGGCCTTACAGCTACTCTTACTTCCAGTGTTAGTGAGAGATGGGCAAAATGGAAAGAATGCAGAAGGATCAGCGCTAGCAAACACGTTGCAAAATCAAGAATACAGTTCAGATTTCTAAATGTCAAGCGTCATCTTCTCTGTGTGTTGCCTGAAAGGGTATGATGCCAACTTGGAGAAGGATTGTGTTCCTGCACTGGTCACAGAACTCCCTGACACCAAACTTCTGGTGAGCGACTCCAGCCTATCTCACTGTTTACCTTGCTGGAGACGCCTAAGGTATCTTCCAACGTGCCTGGTGCTCTCAGCTGCAAATGGGAAACGGTGCTGCAAAATAAGAGCCCTGAAGTGAAGAATTTGACCTTGATTCAGTGAGGTCTGTGAAACACTCTGCTGCTGCTACTAGGAGTGCTGAGGGAAGCCACAGGAAGCTCCTGAGTACCAAGAAGTAACTAGGGCACGGGGCTTGCTCTTAAAGAAACGAAGATACTGAAAAACTTATTTGTTCTATGGAAACCAAGCACTGGTAGGAGACAGTTCCAAAAGGCTCAAGAAGTAAAGGCAGATGGAGCCTAAAGCTCAGCAATTCTCAAAATCTGGCTTTTTGTTAATGCTTTATTCTTTAATGTATTGCTACAGTCAGGCTGTACTTCAGTGGAATGGCCTGTGACTGCAAAAACAACCTTGTACATGAGTGTTTGAACTTGGGCTCTACCTTGGAACCAAAGTGAAAATCTAGGTTCTTATTAATTCTGAAATAGAGGTTTTCCCCAAGTAATTTATTTGCTGTCCAGTCAAAATATGTATGTGGCAGGATGTGCGGTCACATCTTTAGTTCTCTGTCAGTTTTTTATCTCCTGAAAACACAAGTAGCACCAGTCCTCCAGCTCAAGTCCTTGGAATACACAACACAAAGTACAGCGGTTACCCTCCACTTGCAAGCTGAGTACTGCACTGTAACATCTTCAGAACAGCCACTGATGAAACCCTTTTTCTGTGGAAAACGGCTGCTAGGAGTTAGCACAGGAACATGTGTAAGTAAATGAACTCCCTTGTGTTTGTTTTTAGGCTGATTTTAAGACTTGGTTAGTTTGTGGAACTCTTAACATATGCACATATCATCAGACATAAAGCAATTGCATTAATATATGATCCTCACTGATTACACTGCACCAGTCACCCTAGTGCGTAGTCACTGACTGTGCTTCCACACCCTCGAGAGCCGGTGTCACTGCCTTAGAGAGTAAAGCTGCCCAGGATATAGCTGTTTTCCTTTGGGGAGACCAGGGGCCTGCAAACAGAACTCAGGTTTGCTGGGACTGCCCTGCCACAGCCTCTGATATCAGGTAAATGCATCAGGCTTTTTCCCCCAGGCCCTCAGCTCAATTCATTGTTAGAGTAGCAACAATGGGTATGACAGCACTCGGAGGCAGTGAAGCCTGAATGCACGGGTGACTTTCCAAACAGTGTGAGCTAAGTAAACACTGAACACTAAATCTGTCCTCTTTTTATCTAGTTAAAATGATGCCACATTGGAAAGAAAACAAGTGGGATGCCAGAGCAGTTTCTATCCGTACAAAGGAAACTAACTAGAAATCACTATTTTCATTGTGCTATTATGTACACAATATGTAACATTTCTTTCCCATTGGTCTTGACACGAGAATGGTGTCTTATCAAGCAAAGAAAAGCGGTAGCCAGACTCTGGATACTCAGTTTAGTTTATTTAAAAGTACTAAACAAACATTAAATAAGTGGCAGAGGCCTAAACACAATGAACTCCTCGCTGTTGTATTTGGCTTAAATACAAAATATTGAAGATATGAAGTAGATGGAAGAAGAATAAAACTGCCAAAACCATCTGAGAGCGTATTGCAAACATGTGGATTACAGTTCATCTTGCAGAGACAAAGTCTTCCCCTACCATCAACGTGGCAGTGATTCTTCTTTGGTATTGATACAGTTGAAGCGTTCAGGACCCTTGAAACCATTCAGCTAAAATTCATTTTTTTCCATCCTTGCCTCGTACTGTCTTTCAGATCGTTTCCTACGGTAAACGTCATCTGGCAGAAAAAGTTTTTTTGTATTAGCATTTTCCAAGTGCGAGACTATTAAGTGTATGAAGCCTGTCATCTCTTTTTAAACTTTTCAATCCATTTTCTCTTGCAGACACTGACTGACAGGCAACTGAAAATTCAAGCCAACACAAATCCTTATTACCACTTAAAAATAGCTCATGTTCTCCCTCCCATCCAGGCTAAAGTTTTTCCCATCGGTTCTGATTAAATGTTTTTATAGGAAAACTAAGTTTCCAGTATGATACAGCAATTTTTTGTCTACTTTCCCATGAGAGTAATTAAAAATACAAATGCCCAAACTAGCTGAAGCCAAAGGGAAATTAAAATATATGCAGAAAGTCAATGCCTGAGGACTGCCAGCATGGCTTCAGTATTTTAGCTTTTTCTTTTTTATAAACAAAACAGGAATATGCCCACCTTCATAGTCTTCCTAGTTGTTCTTCATGCCTCCCCTCACCCTGATCACCCCTAAATATCCATCACCAAATAAAATCTCTGACAAAAAACAGAGGTTATTGGTCTTGTACACTGTCACTGCATGGATTATGGAACAGTAATAGGCTAAACTGCACAATTATTATTACTGTAGTATAACATCATTTAGGCATGGCATTTGGGGGTGGGGGAATAAGGCTCAAGCTGAAATAAAACAGCTGCTACAGAGATGTTGTGCTTTAGTTTCTAACCTGATTTTATTACTATACAGGTCTGCCTCATAAATATAAAACTGAAAAACCACAACAAACCCAAGCCTTCATAAGTGAGCATGAGTGCAATTTTGTTTGCAGTGAGTTTGTCAGCTATGGAAATTGTATCAAGCTGTTTTATTCTGCACGAGACACAACTAGATTTCCCATGAGAATATTATCATGTAACATACAGTAGAGCGGATCCTTTTTCTGAAGTACACAAAAATTCCTAGCGAGATTTCTTAAAGGGAAGAAGGCCACATTAAAACTAAATGCTTTGACTGCTAGAAACCATATGCCATTAGCTAAGTTCTCATGACTCATTTTCATATTTTTTTTTTTCCCAATGGAAAAGGCCCATTTCAGATGAACTCACACCTACATTTAAATTCTGGAAACCCCGGTGAGTCTTTTTTCAGTATAAAAAAGTCTAATTTAGTATTCTAAACCCAGGGGTTTGTTTCTACCCAGTGTCTTCTGCTGGGGAGGCAGAACCCGGTGCTTGACTTGATTGAAGTCCTGCAGCTGAGGACCCCACCATCAGACCTGCTCATTTCTTGCTGTTCTTAGGAGGGACCGTCTCCGTTGTGTTCCCCCCTAGCAGGTGCTGTGGCATACGGCACCGGATCAGACCCGGGGCTGCCCCTGGGGTGTGTGTGTATGTGTGTGTGTGTGTGCTG
>KL277641.1:0-29994 GCA_000699545.1 Podiceps cristatus
CCCCCCCCTCCCCATTTCACGCCGCGCGTGAGCCGGATACTTCGCAAGTTAAACCGAACTGACACGCTGTAGGATCGGGGTGGTTTACGTGATGCCGATTCATTTCCATTTATGACGTTTCGTGACGTTAAAAGCGCGTACTATAGGCTGGAGAAGCGGGTTTTCGCGAGTGTAAACGTGAGACGTGTGTGAAGTTAAAGCGCTGCCTCAAGCCCTGCGCACCCCCAGGTCTCCCGCAGGGAACATGCCCCTGCCCGGGCTTTGGCGCAGGGAAAACGGCAGCGTGGAAGCTGTCACAGAGGTGGCCTCGTACGCGTCATTGTCCGCAGTGGACAACCAAAAACTCTTTTGGTTTGGTTGGTTTTGTTTTCAACGGGAAACAGATTTAAAGAGCGAGGACAAAAATCTAAATTTCACACCGCGTATGCTTTCCGCGGTGTTACGAGTGTAATGTCACAGGGTTAGAAACTTGTTGCTCTGTGCTACTGGAGGGGGAAGAAGTGGGGGGTTTTTACTCGGTCTGTGAAAATATTGAAGTAGTACTTACCCACTGCAAAGTCAATAAATCCGTATCACGCTAAAACCAACAAAAAGCGTTTTACAAACTGATATTTGTCGAGAATTGTTTGCCGGAATGCAGTGGTGTAAAATTATTACTAAAACATCAGCGTTTACTCACTGCAAAATTCAAGTAACCGTGAAGCCGGGTTTAGTAGTACACACAGTTTTGAATGCGTTAATGGTTTGGGTGTCTTCAAAGTGTGTTACTTTTTGAAGTCAGGGTGTTTCTATTTGTGCAGAAAATAGACTGAGAAGCTTTGAGCTCCTACTGTTACAAAAGTTAAAAGGAAACAAAGTTGAGCTGCTAAGTCGGCAGTCTGGAATGAGTCAATAGTATCTCCTTTGTCCTGCTGGCTTTCTCTGCTGTGGTGTATCTTTGCTCTATTTCCTCTGCACAAGCAAAGGAGCACTTCTACCCTCAGTATATCTGACAGACTTTATAGGTCTCCCGGCTTCAAACTATTCTGATCCACTGATAAAATTCAAATGGATCCGCCTTTCCAGGCTGTATACAGCAGTTGTGATACTGGCAATGCCAGTACGCTCACTTCTTTAACCACCTAGATACTTACACATTTTCCATTATCTATAATTAATGGGGCACGTTATTCTTGCTTTGTTGTAGTAAGCCTTCATAAAGGAACAAATACGCCTTTTTTAAAGTATTCCATCACCTCTTGTTTTTACAAAAAAAAAAAAAAAAAAAAAAAAAAAACAAACCACAAAAACCAACACACAAAAAAAGGATTCGGGCAGAGACTGGAAGGAGATGTAACTAACTGCCCCCCTCATTGACTCGGGGATTCCCTGGGAGTCTCAGAGGGCAAGGAGGTAACATAGCTGGCTTTTACAACAGGATCACAGGTCCTGACACAGGGTCACAGAGAATCTATGCTTGGCTAGCCCTGTGCTCCAGTTTTGTTTAGCTGGTAGCTGGTCCCTTGAGGGATCAATGTCAACTTAAGCATGCTAACTTCTACGAGCGAAGGGTTGGCCAGTGAGCGGGAGCTGTAACTGGCTCCTGGAGGACTCCCTAGTCCTGCTGCACTTGGAGCTCCAGTGCTGCTGCCAGGCTGCCCCTGCCGCTCTGCAGCTTGTCGCAGAAAGGACTCCAAGTGGCAACAGTACAAAGCAAACCCCAACACTGCCCGTTTTCTGAAAACAAAAGGTGGGTAGATGTATTAGGCGGATTGGAAAAGTGGCTTGGGTAGGGATGTGGTTTATAGACTGAGGCACAGAAGCTGGAGCCAACTCCCGTCACCATGAGCTAAGTTTCTGTGTACCTCAAACCCACTTTGCTCTCAAATTCTGGCCTTGGGATGGGTATTAGTCGTTCGGCAGATCTGTCACGCTCCCAGAGATGATAAACATTAATTCAGTATCCCACATGTAAAGGTATTAGTGTTCAGCAAATAAAATAGGAGCACACTTCCTCTGTATTACATATATGTCTTAAATTAATCCAGTAAGGAAGGTGGTACATATATACATATATGCACACACACATACATATCTCCTCACATTAATAGCCCCTTCCGGTTTAACTATCAAAAAGCATCAGAGACTAGAGTTGGGTTACTAGAGTACAAAGAAAAGTGAAACTGTATATAACTCACTGGGAGGCTGAAACCTGTATTTTAATCTATACGCTATGTAGTATTTACTTAATTTTATGTTACAATACAAAGGCTTTTTAGGTCTGCAAGATCAAGATACTATTTTTTTGTTTTATAAAAAATAAAGCTTGTTTATTATTAATTTATCTAGGTAGGCCTGCTTTTGTTTTGATTACCTGAATGACATAAATGAGTATTTAGCATATGATTTTCTGAATGACCGTTCCTTTCCCTTTTCACTCTTGAAAAAGATTAGCAGTCAACTTCTGCTATAGAGTTGTTATTTGTCACCATTTTGACTGTACCATTTGGTGCCTGATACTTTTTATTTTTTAAATATAATTTTGTACTTCCCCCCCAGTTCTTTTAAAAAATGCAGCCTCCTAATTCCTAATGATAACAAGCAGTTTTCTCTGGTGACCATAGAGGCCTATGCTATTAATTTCTACAGCTTTCGTTTAAAACTTAAACCATATTTCTATCTTTTCAGTTTTAAAGGGTGTTACTAACATTCGTTTGTAAATCTGGCTGATACAGACAGCATAGTCTTCCTGGTTCTGCAAGCAGGCAGTTCCAGTGTTTCAGCTTTTGCACAGTAGCACTTTAACAAGCAGCAGCCATGCATAACTAACAAGACTGCAACTCCAGTTACTGCTTTTTAGAAGCCTGTACCCAGCTCTTAACTTATCCAAAATGTCCATTTTATATTGTTGCAGTCATATGACAAAACTACTAACAGCAGGAAAGTGCAGTAGGTATTCACGATGGGTGAGATACAGGGGGAGGAAAAAAGTTTTTAAAAATGGAGCCTGAGGCGCAGGAAGAAAGCAGCACAGCTCCAGCTATCCTTTTATAGTAACTGGTGTTTTAGGGAAAGTGGGAAAGAAAAGAAAAACTCTATCTTCCCTCCAGCAGCTAGACCGTGATGGCATGACCCTTCTAACTGAAGACTGATAGCATTCTTGCAGAAGTCTTTATGCAGGTTTCATTTCTAGTATCTGGAAATGAGAAGTATTGTTTTCCCCAGTTCCTTCTCTTAAACCTACTTCTGGATTCTGAGTCTTACCCTCTAGCTATGTCTAATAGAACAGTTTTCAAGTCTGGCATTAATGCTTCACAAAAAGTAATACATTTTTCAGAATATTTTAAAGAATTGTAGTAATTTTCATGACTATTTTCTGCACGTACAATTAACATCCTCAGTATCGTATATATATAGATGATATTAGCTCATCAGGGCATTACTTTAAAATGCGTACATAACGTGTACACAAAATACACCTAGCACAGACTAAAAAAGTGCTCCCAGCATGGATTACAGCTACAAATAAATCTTTTGTAAAAGATGAATGGAAGTTAGGAAATCGGTAGTAGTTTATCAGATGAAAAATATGCCCTTTAGACTGCACAAAGAAGTAAAAAATAAACATGCCAAAAACTAGGCAACACTACCTGGCAAAACATAATATCGAAAACACTGTACTTTTTCAGGACTCTTAGTATCTTTGTTTCTGTCTGAATATGGTTATGTGCATGAACATCCTTTCTTATAAAAGAATAAATTTCACAAAGATTCCACTGTATGACAGTGTACTGATTGGCTGTCACAACTACTGACTAAATATTAATTTTGGTCGTCTTTCCAAGTTAAATCTATGAACTACTATATCCAGATAACTTCTAAATCCCTTCTCACAAGTGAAACCAACAAATCGATTTCCTGACTTGCACATTGTCTATCCTTATTTGTATAGATTTGTTTAGTAATTTACTTTAGTTCATCCATTTTATTTTTATTAGTCGGTTAGGTTCTTTTGATTTGGAGTTCATGTCATTTTAGTTTTGCAACACTGAACAGTGTGATAAACACTTCAGACTAACTAGAAGGAGCTCCACATTAGTGCAATCACTTCAGTTTCGTAACTCCTACAGATTTTTATCCCTTACAAGCAATGATTTACATACCAGTGAGGGAAAATGAAAATGAGGGGGAAGCTCATTATAACCCTGCAAGTGTACTTAGTTTCTCTTAACACGGACAAGATTAAACCTGGCTTATGTCACAAGAACTGTGAAGGGTGAGAGCAAAGGGTCCTTTCTCATAATGGTCATGCACAATTAATGCTCTCTTCACTCAGCGGAGAAAAACAGACCCAAAATGGGAAGGAGGATCTGGCTACTATTCTTTCACCTTCGCTCCCCACCCCCCACCCTTTGAGCTGTAAAGAAAGGATCAGGTTGCACTATTTTAAAAGCTGGTGCAGCATGCTCACTTCCCCAGTATATGGGACAGCACTGGGAGAAAATCTCTCTCAGAGCTCCCTGTAGGAACGCATACTGCTTCATGACATCCTTTACTCAGGACTGTGCCTTATCAACAGAGCTGAGCCTTCAATTAAGTGATGAAAACTTCCCCTGTAAATGCACGGTATTTTTAGGGACATATACAAATAAGAATATTATTGAACCAACTTACCGTCGATACATGGTTTTGAAAGCTGCATGCTTGACGCAAGTCATAAAAACCAAACTATCACAATAGCTCAGCACTACAGGTAAAGTAGACCTGTAAATAAATGAAAAAAGAAATTAAGTTACTTTTAGCATAACTTCCTGAACATGCTTAAATAAACTGGATTGATTAACACATTAAAGAATGTAATTGTTATATCTTTCATCCCACCACGTGAGCGCGGATTACTAGTTAATGTTCCTACAGACATTTCAAGTTAAATCATACAGCTGATGTTAAATCTATATCAAGGTGGCAGCTGGATGATGTTTTGGCCAAGGTTTGGTATGGGAGTTCAACTGAGGGCCATAATCCTGTCCCCAACTCAGAATTTCACCAATGGCTTTTTGATTCTAAGATAACAACAATTAAAACCGTCCTATCTCTCGCTGAATCTAAGAGACAAAATATCATTTATAGGATGTCGCAAGGCTACATACATTAAGGTTATTTAAAGATTAAAATAACCCAAGATCTGAAATAAGTGTTTAGCAGCATTCCGTTTACCTGTGTATTTGTATTTTCAAAATATAAAAGTCCATCGTTCCAGAGGCAAGGTGCCTAGCGAGCAGTGACTACTGAATGTCAAAAGGCTAATCCAGGTAGGAAGGTCTGCCTTAAAGGAGTTCTCATGCTGTATCATATCTCCACATAAAAGAACTGAAAACTACAGTGACTGAAATCCTCACCAGTCTTCCACACTCTTCACATTAGGTATGAAGATCTGCCTGGGAAAGGGCACTAGAAGCCTCCAATCTCACCCAGGGAAGGATCCTTCCACAGGAATTGTGGAAGGAAGCCATAAGCCTCCTCCTGTTGGCATCGGGGCAGTTTTGGGGGTAGTGGGGGAGTCTGCACAAAGCACTGCACAGATGCTGGGCTGTGAGTCAGTGGCACTCAGAGGCTAGAAGAGCTGTACTGTTATGGTAGCATCTGGCAAGTGGCCCACGCTGAGAAGGTATAAATGCCATTTAATCTTGCCTCAGCACTTCTACCTGAGCTCTGTGGGGTTTAAAAGGAACAAAACCTCATCCCAGGCTTAAAAAAAAAAAATAATGTTGAGATCTATAGATAAAAAGCTGTATATTACATCTAAGTATTACTATTGTAGTTGTTAGTAATACATGATTTCAATGCACAGACTGGCAGACATTTCATGTTAAAGCAAGAATTAAAATAATGACAGGTTGTGTCATATGACAACAAATTTACGAGTAGTAGCAAAACCGTCCTTTTCTCATGCGTAAGATTCATCATTCTAGAGGGACAGCCTGATGGAAATACGCAAGCGGCACATGGAAATAGAGGGAAAGATAAGAAGTTTAATAGAAGATGCTGAGTTGGATGACTGAAGTCTCCATCAAATAAGGAAGCGGTATCCTATTTACTTTCTGATGCTGTGTAAATGAATGAATCAAAGCCCACACATTCTCTTGCAAATCATGTCACAAGGATTCTACCTCTCTATGCCCCTGAAGTCATGAGTGACCATGTGCTGACCCCTGACAGACTCCTGCCGCCTTTTCTTTAATACAGCAAGCATTCACCTCTCCAACCACTTGAGCCCATATCAGTGCCATACATTGCATGCTGCCTTCCCTTACTTTTTTTTTTTAATTATTATTTTATTTTAGCAATCTATACACTTGCCTCCCAAAAGGAAAAAAAAAAAAAATCCTACCATCTTTTATGTGTTTCTATGGCCTTTCTTGCACTGAGAAGTTTCTCGATACTTAAGCAGACACTTGTTAAGGTAGGAAGAAAAACATAAAATGGTAAGATTATTTTAAGGAGAGACTCGGCAGCTTTTCAGAAAAAGAAACACTTTATTTCAAAGAAAATAAAATCTTCAAGCGAAAGAGGCTTATGTTTATATTATCACTAAAACTTTTGTGGAAAGGGGAAGAAATAGTAACTGCAGACTGTTCAAAAGGAAGTTCTGTTACAGTACAGACCAAAAAATTTAAGTTCTTACAGTGTATAAAATATGTAATCAATGCTGAACTTCTGCATTTGCCTTAAATACTGAGCTGTGAATGTGGACTGCTCTTTAATGTGTCCGACAGCCTTAATGCTGAAACCTATACAAGGAGATAATTAATACAATAGCATTCACCAAGAACAAAACTGAGATATTCTCTCACTGAAACTTCTCCAGCTCTAACAAAGACACCATTCAAAAAAGAAAAGGCATTTCAAAGACCACTGTAGATGCTGAACATCATAGACTGATTCTTGAGTTAAAGACAGACATCCGCTAGCCGAAAGGAGTAACTCAAACAAAGAGGAGACTTTCAAGTTTCAGACTTTCAAGTTTCAGACCTCTAGTTTGAACTTATCTATGTTTTCACACATCAGTAGGTTCAGTGGAGTTCGAAATATCCAGTATGTGTAATGAAAACAATCTCTATCAGTGGATACAGCATGAACATGATAACATATGTTTTCCGAGCCTAAAGCAATTGTCAAGCAATTACTATTTGTCAAGGCAGCACACTTGATAGTCAGGGTCACCTAACCCCTAGGTCATCTCCTTCTACCTTATTCTGAGGCAGGTCTCAGTAACTCAGCGGCACAGCTTTCTTTAATTTGTTCGGGAGGTGCGTTGCAGACACAGGTTTCTCCTGCTACAGGCAGCAGGAAAGCCGAGGGAGGCAGAGGCAGCGGCGAGGGCGCAGTTACGGCACCGTGATGGCTCATATAAGCAACAGCTGCTGAGGTTTTGTTCCAAGACGAAGGAGGGCCTGGGCAGGTCAGAGGGGACTCCTGGACAACTGATTATTAACCAAGGCTTTCTAAAGCGCCTGCAAGGCCCATATTGTGTTTGTTTAGGACCCAGAACTACAAGTGCATGTTATCAGCAGACTGGGTGGATTGGTTTGTGTCTCTGAGTTAAATTATCAATTCTAACTACCTTTCAAAACAGAAAAGAGAAAGACCTTGTCTTAAGCAGTCTGTTTTAGTACAATTTTACATTTGCCTTTTTTTTTTTTCCATTTTAAAGGCCCTTATTCAACTAAATACACCTTCTTTACAAAATATGATTCTTTTTTTTTGTTATCCAGATTGTTATTCCATGCCTGTACAATTTTTAGTTAATCATCTATATAGCTAACCTCTGATTCTTAATTTTGACTTTTTATGATAGAAAATGTAATGGCTTTTCTTTACCACATGATTCAATCTTCCAATTATAATTTGTAAACTGTGTGTAGATGGAATTTAATTAAAATGTAGCAAAAGAGCACTTCATTTTTAATCAGTTAAATTAAATAACGATAGATGTACTTAATATATAAGGAAAAAATTATCAGAACATATTGCACTGAAAACTGATTTATTCAACAAGGACTAATCACTGTTAGTTGGTGAACTTAAGTGATTGTTTCTGGTCAGCATGACCTTCAAGACTTAGAACGAGTACATCTCATCCTCATGGACCCGATGAGAAAAAATGAAATTGCCTGCTTTTTCATCTCCCAGCGTATTTTTCAATTTCGAACATACTAGTCATTAACATAAAGTAGATGAGTACATTACAAGAAAGAAAAAAAAGCTATCATCGGAAGCAGGTTCAGCATTCTGTAGGTTACAGTTCCAAGTGCTCTGCCAGTGACTTCCACTCCTTCAGTGGTTTGACTTTCTCTAAAACTTCGGCATCCGAAAATGTGTTGCATGGTATTTTTATTGTGTTATTTTAAAATACTATAGTAAATTTAACCTTAATCTGGGCTGCCCTACTTTCATACTTAATGTTAAGTAGTCTTGTTAAAAAAGAAACATTTAGTTTAAATAAAGCATACATATAGAACTCGTTAAACATATATTAATCATCCCAGGAGGCCACACAAGTAATAGAAGATATGGATTCCTTCCTTTCTGATTTATCAGCCATTTATGCTATAGTATGTGCAAAACAGAATGGGTTCCTGCTGTGCCTGCTGGTGTACATTCAAAATTAAAGAGACAGAGCCCTGGCACAGAGGTTTGCCTTCATTTGCTCAACACCTGAGGTGCTAAAACTAAAAAGCCAAAGAAGAGGGTTTTTTTTTGTTTTGGTTTTTTTTTTTTTTTTGTAAAGCACTGGCGGCTCAGGTGCAGATTTACCAGCAGCAGGAGAATGCTATGAAGGGCTATGGATCCTCCCCTGTTCCTCCACCCCCTCCTATCCCCCTCCTCTTCAAGCTCTAGCTGCCTTCACCTATGCCTATCTCCTGAACACGGGAAGGACTTCAAGCTAACCAGGGAACTGAACACAAACATCGACCACCTTCATCTCTGCTAAATACAGACACTTCCCATTTAATTACCTTGTCCTTGCTAAATGACTTAGGATAAACCTACTCTCAGGACAACTCTCCAAGTTGAAAGGAAGAGAAGGAAAGTTATTTCTGAGAATGACAAAGGCTGTGATCCTGGCTTGCTGAATTTTGCAACGTGACTTACGGATTTGGCATTACAGATACATGGATTCAATTTGTTCACTTAACAAGGATTAGAATAAAATTGCTCCTCCCAAATTACTGTGATGGAAACAACACTATCCCATGAATATTCTATTATTTTTTCTTGGTCTTTGGTGGGCTCAAAGATTTCCCTCCTGTAGTAGAGAGAATCCAAAGGACAGCATAAGGAACAAGAAAAGTCACTACTCAAAATTACAATGGTAGTGACAAGTTTCTAAAGAGATAAAGATGAAGAGATTTAGGTTTAGGTAAGGGCATGATTAAGTGAGGAAAAAGAGATGAGGTAGAGGCATTTAATTAACATATGCCATAAAATCTTTGAAATACCATAGACTACGTAGTTAGCAAAGCTGACACTGCAGTAACAGGGAAGAGAAGGACTAAGGTTGGTTCTAGTTGGTTGAATTTAAAGAGGGGAAAGTCCTGAAATTATTTGTTTCATTTTTGCAAAGACTGTGAGTAGGCCAAGATTCATAAATAAACTGTACTTTAAGAATACAAGAGAGGTCAGATCGGTTCAGGCTAGGCATACACTTGGCCCATCTACCTATCTCCAACAGCAGACATCAGCTAGTTCTTACCCAAGCACTCTCACAGAGAACAGCAGGACCAGGACAAGTACATTCAATATTGCCCATGGGTTCCAGCATCCAACTTTGTTTTAGCTCAGGGGGTTTCCTGAGCCTGATGTGGTTTGTCTAGTCAGTGACCTTTACTAGATCTCTCTTCCAAGGTCTTATGCAGTCTCTCCTTAGATCCATGTGAACTTCTTTCATCCATACTGTCTAGGCAATGAATGTCATGAGTATATTACCCACGGACGTATGAAACAATGTAATTTATTGTATTATTTGCTTTGAACCTGCCAGCTGCCAGCTTCATCTGTTACACCCTAATTTTTTTATTGACAGAGAAGGTGAAAAGTTGATCCCTGTCCGTCCTTTTCATGTGTGATTTTTAAACATTTATTGCTGTTTTGAAGAAGCTGTAATTAAAGTCTCTGAGGAGTCCATTGCCCCTGTGCTGGAAATCTATTTCTTCTTAGCTCTACCAATCATCCACCAGTTTGCCTGCTATCTGTGGCAGATGCTGAAGCTGCTATTGCACAGAAGTCCTTCCAAGATCCCGGGGAACTGGAAGCTTAGATGAGCACATTCTGAGAGAGCGATTCTTTCCCACTGTTAGGGAAGATGCATTAGAGGAAAAGATGCAGTCATGCATATTGTGCTCTTAAAACCCTGCTGGTCTTTCTGCAAGCAGAATCTAAAAGAATAGTAGGGAGTGGAAATGAAGAGAAGAAAATTTGCCAATCCACAGAAATCAGCCCGTTCTAAGGAAATTACTTGCTAAGAACTAAAGCTCAAGGAATCAATGTAAACTTTATCTGAAAACTGAAGTAGAAAACTGAAGATAAAGTAGTTCAAGCTTCCTCTAAAGGAGGAGGGCATCCTTTCCAGCATTTAGCAGTACACCTTAAGCAGGCACAGCTAACATCATAATTAAAACAGCAGACGCTTATAAGAGTTTCCTGTTATTTCAGTAGAAGATTCGTAACTCATGCAGTATATTCCCACTTTCCCTGCTATATGTTCTATGAGGCACAGGAATATTTCTCAAGCAGGCAGAAAAGCCCAGTTTCTATTAGTAAAAAATTATATGGATAGGTAAGACAGGTCTCCATTCTTAGGTAAAAATATAACCAAAGGCCTTTCAGAAATCTTACTACAAGGCAAGGCATGCTGTATCTCTGTACAGAAGAAGATAAGCAGCTATTGCAGAAAAATGGCCTCTCTGAGAAATCATGCAAACTCCAGTTAGTGTCAAAGCCATTAAAACAGTCCTGTACTATTGAAGTAGAGGAGGTTGAGGGAGACTGATGATGCTAGGATACTCAAACAGAAAGTCTTTTCATTTAGGTTTGTGAGTAACTCTAGTTGAAGTGACTCTATTTGTCACAAAATGATCTGTACTGTTGCAAAATAGTTTCTGTCAGCAGATTTCACCCAGGCAACACCCAGTCTATCAGCTATAATCATAATGGGTTTGGCTCCAGGATCTGATTATTATTTCGGAAGAACATGTTTGGCTAAGCAGATAAAGAGACTGTACTGAAAGTTTCACAAGACACAAAGAAAGGTAAAAAAAAAAAAAAAAAAAAAAGGCATACAAAAGCCAGGTTATTAAACAGGTAAAGAAAACATTTTTTTCAGGACCTCTCAGCGTCCCTCTAGTTAGAACAGGACACCTATTCGTGTCTGTTATGAACACGTGCATGTTTAGGAGTCCTTATTTGAAAAAGGTAACTGGAAGACCAGTCATGGCTGTTGACTGCCTGCTATGATCGTTAGATACACTGAAGGTTAGAAAGGCTCTCAGCCTCTAATGCTATCAACTCTAAACCTGGCTGGTTCTGACTGGCTTAATTCAGTCACGTAAAAGTTTGTGAAGATGGTCTTGGCCCTCACTGGCTTGTTGACAAAACATATAATTAATTATCACATTGACTATCAGCACTTGTTTAGTAAGTCCCTGAAAAACAAAACTAAATGTACTTCTGTTCAAGGCCAAGGGTCCTGACTGAGATATTTATATGGAGACAAAGCATTCCCTGAGCATCACAGAGATTCTGAATGTGAGCAAATCCCTACCTCTGATGTGAACAAATCCCTACCTCACCCAGACCCTTGGTACATTAAGGTATGAAGACCACACTGTACTGAGTATTGTTTGTTCAAAATTGAATGAGGAAAGGACTTCTTTGTGCACCATCGACATCTGATGTGGCATGTACCAGGTAGTTACAAGGCTGTGGTTTCAGCCAACTTTGTGCAGAATGCAGATAAAATAGAGAATGTTTTGTGAGAGACTCTGAATGCTGAGATGTTTTCACTGATCTTAAAAGATGACCAAGAAGTTGATTTAATTGACCTGTTATTGTCTAGGATCTCTCCTCTGGGAAGTTAAAAGCTCTCGATAATATGATGCATAACAGCAAACCCATAACCAAGCGTTCCAAATCAATGCTGCTGGTTTTGTAAGTCTGAGAACTATTGATCATACAGTTTTAGACCTGTGTGAACTGAATCAATCATCTGTTGTGGTACTACACTTTATCTTCTGAGACAGGCTGCGATGATGGCTACTTTTTCTGGGAGGAGACAGGGGGAACACAAAACCAACAGAAAAATCCCTGCTTGGTTCACAAGAAAGACTGAAGGGTATAGCACTCTATTCCTATGGGGAATCCTATGTAAAAATAGACATCTTGCCGTCTGGCAGTTCAAAATCCCTGAGGATTAGTGATTGGTTAGGAGATTATGGGCACTACTTCAGTCTCAATTTGAAACAGCAAATGAAAGTGCTGAGGCACTGATAGTTGACACTGAACTGCTAGCCCCCTCACCCTTTCTGTAAAGTTGTAGATACAGAAGGCTCTTTCACCGATTTGTAATGGTACATTTGCTTCTGCAATCAGTCGTAGAAGGGAATCTATTTCTAGTGTTTATTGTTTCTAATAAGCCGGATAGCTTGTTAGAGAATAAGAGAGAAAAGCCACGAGACCAACAAGTCACTCAGCACTATGTACAACACAGCACTGAAAATACAATCACTACTATCAGGGCTATAAATACATAAGGCACTCAGCACAAAGCCAGTCACTATCAAGGTCCCTGCAGGGAGCATGCAAGTAATAAAATAGGTCTTTTCAGGCCCTGGACTTTAAAATACATGGATCAAAGATATGCCATATTGCTGATGAATCTTTTATCCCTTGCTATGTGCATGGGCAGCAACTTGTGCTGGGAATCACCCTTCTCTTGCCTCCATCAGACGTCCCTCCAATGCAAGTGGACCCTGGCAACGGGTATGTTCCAGAAGCTCAGAACCACAGCATTTAGGACACTGAATAAGAGACACTGCCGTAAATCACAACTGTAGCTGTGCTTGTGGAATTTAGAAATAAATTGATTTCTGTTCAAGGGAAGTCTTCTCTCTCCCTCCCTCCCCCACTGTATGTTTCCTCTTGGCAAAAGGAAATGTTACTACGGCACATGTTGCTCTCTGAAGAATCACACTAGGGAGTATCTTAAACCCCAGTAACTCATGACTCCTTTATCCATGTATAAAGACATACATCTAGTAGGTTAACTCAAACTCTATTTTGCCAATGGTCATAAGAAGACTTAATTTACTGCATAAAATTAATTATTCTATTACATCTAAGTTAAATGAATCACACAGTACATATACTGCATTATTTCCATCTTTGTGGTATGATGGAAATGTTTGTACTCATGTTGCTATTTAATGCCCTGAGGATAGAGGACGTGAGGGTGCTTCAAGCAGCAGTCTGCTGATACCATCTAATGGACTCTGCTTGTCCAAACAATCTGTCCTTGCACTTGTGGGGTACGTACACACCAGCAATGAAATCCATCTATACAACCACTCAAAGAAGCAGCCAGAAGCATCCCAGATGAGTTATCCATGCATTTTGTAAAAACTGGGCAATTAAAATAACTCTCTGTACTTTGCCCAACTTAGAAAACTGGGCTATACAAATTAACACACGCACAAACTGCATTAAGAAAGCAACTGTCTCTTTACACCATTACTGTACATCATGATACTAATCTGAAGAGCCCAAAACTACATAAAAATACACTTTCTCTGGAGAAGATATTTTCTTAACTCTGACATTTTCTTATTTATTTGTCAAAATTGGCCAAAAAACTTCCACTCTTAAATGCTAACACACTTTCCAACCTGTATCCAACCATAGGACTCCTTTTCCGAAGTACAGTTTCTACTACTTTGTCTAGTCCAGTTATAAGGTATTTTATCATCACTTTAAAACATTATTAAATCTTCTAAAATAGAATAACTCAGGATAACTGCACACCATGTTTCCCCAGTTCTCCAATTATACATACTCCTGCCAACTTAAATAAATATTGTATCATTCCAGTTTCCTTGCATATGGTTGTTTACCTCACTTAATCAAACTGTATATATCCTTTTTCTTCCTAACCACCCTTTAATTATTCTTACTGTTTCTGAATGTCCTTATTTAATCTGTAAGTAATATTTCAAAATTATTAAATGATAAATTAATTGGCAGTTTTGAAAATGGGGGTTAGATCCTTCTATATTATTAGCTCTATATTTTTCTGAGTATCATACTATCCAAAATAGACACAAGCACCTTGCTGAGCAATGATTTCTGTAGTAGCAGCACTGGGCCTCTGAAGGTATACAGGAAAACTAAATTTCTCATCATAATAAATCCCTTCTGGTTAAGTAAATATTTTCTGTAGTCCTCAAAAAAATATTTTTAAACTGTTCAATAAAATATTAAATGGGAAAGCTGAAAATATAATTTGTGCTTTATAACTTCAAACTATAAATATAAATGTGAATGTTCAATTACAAAAATTATTAATATACATGTTGAAGAACAAGTTCTGACAAGTAAAACCAGACCTTAGATTTCAATCGTAAGTAAATGAAGCCTTAGTAGTTTTTTCATTTTTCTCTATTTGTTCAATTCATTAACGTATCTCTCAATTCAGAACCATTATTCATGAAACATCTTCATGAAACATCTTGGATCATAAGCTACTTCTTTGACTTTCATGAGAAGTTGAGTCACTCAACTTTTAGAGGCCTTTTTGAGGCAGTATTTCACTTCTATCCAGGAATTATGTTTTCCTGTCCTTGTAAAAAAGTGTGAGTTAAACATTCTAAAGTTATTTGCTAGACATGTTCCTCCAAAAGCTTCTCTGACCTATACTGTTTTTCTTCTATGTAAACTGTATTTATATAAAAGTGCAGTGGTATGTGATTCATATTGTTGTTCCACAATTCTGTGGGAATTTTGACATACAGTATATTTTGCCTGTAGCAAATGAAGTTATAATGCAGTCAATTATTGTTGGCAAATAAGACTCCCAAAATTAAATACATCGAGTTGACAGCAATCTTTCCCCAGATTGGTTTGTATTATAAAGGTGGTCACTTTGGTGGTCTCTTTCTAAGTTAATTCTCAATTAGCATTAATAGATGTCTCCTACTTAAAAAAACAAAAAAACCAAAAAACACCCGAAAAAACAAACCATAAACAAAAGCCAGGTAAATTTAGATGGTTCAAGTACAGTATTAAACAGAAACCCCTTAGTTCTATACCAAAACAACAAGAAAGAACAAGCTATAAAAGTGAAGGGGTGCTACTTCTCTTACTTAGATCTTCCTCTCTGGGAGGCTGACTGAGTAAAAGCCGCTTGATTCTCTGTACACTGTTCACATTTTGAATATAGCTGCTTCTAATAATTGAAATGTTTCTAACACAATTTGAGGGAAGAAGGTACAGTAAAATGTCCATTTGCAAATGTTCACAGCCTTTCTGTCGCAGACCCAATACAAGAAAAAACACTGAAGGATAAACACTTTAATTTGAGGACTTTAATTATTGTTTGATATGAACACATAAGTCCTTAAGCAGCTAACAGATTACACAGTAATAAATATAAATGGTTTTCTCATCATCCTTCAAATTTAATTTCTTAGTAAGAACAGACATGCTAGCCAGTATTCTGAATAGGCAAATGATCTTCATTCCTTCAGTATCCTTGCTCTCTTATGTTACGTATTTTGCACTCTACCAAAAGCATATACACGAATGACTCATTATAATGAAGGCCATGAATGTTGGTAACAGGAACCATACATATTCTTTAATGTTGTTTTTGAGTACAGGAAAATAAAATATCTTGAGGTTTGGAGCAGAAATACAAGTGATACTTTCTAATATCACTAACTAATTTCACTTTAGGGTTCCATTATCACAGCATAGACACTAGGTTTCATTTTTATTACTAACAGGCTTTACTTATCAGAGCAAAAATAGGCTGCTAACCACAGAAAGTAAAATTCATCACCAAAGTTCTGGTTTTGTTTAGGAATCAAACTTTTTCAGATATGCTGTCAAATAATAAACTCTAGTTATCTGTATGTGACTTAGAAGAAACTACATGTGTTCTGAATGCGGAGTATTTCCGCATGATATCTACAAAGCTATACATACCTGAAGAGCATGTGCTAGATAGAATTAGAGGCCAAGGAAAAAGGGTATTGACAATGCTGAAACCAGCTTCCTGCCCGGAGCATCGAGTAGTGTAAGCAGAGTAATAGTACTGCTTGCATTAACAGGTAAAATGCTTTATCTTTATCGATGATCTGTAAATAGAAATTATATCTATATGAACTTTAAAATTAAAATAAGTGAAAATTAAAATATAGACAGGCATACAAAATACAGGAATACATCTATTAACAAAAAAAGATACCTGCATTTTTGATGATTTATTATGTGTTCAGCCTATCCAATTTCATCTCCACGTTCTGAATTTATTTTTCACATTAGTTCTTAATATTTCAGATTATTTATTGAGTGGAGCCAACAATTATGAAAGAAGATAAATGTAAAAGCATTGTGATGACAGAAACTTTTTGTGTAATCTGTTCTAAATTGCCAGTGAGGAAGATGCTCCAGCATCACCAGATAGCCTGGTTCCAGTCTTTAACTCTCCTTGTACTTAGAAGGATTTTCCAAGTATGTAGCCTGTTCTTCACTGTGAATTAAGATAATTTTTCTTGTCCTTCCACAACTGGGTACAAAAGACAATTGATGACCGTCTTCTTCACAATAATCTTTAGATATCAGGTTATTTTCCCCTGTCTTCTCTTCTCTAGATGAAACAAACACAACTCTTGCAAAGTGTGCTTTCCAAAAAGCTTTTCACTCATGTGTTCTGCTATGGATTTACCTTTCCCTGGACATCAAAATATTTTTCCTTTTCCATATTTTATTTTAACCCAGAGACACAATGATTTTATTCACTGACTTTTATTCTGGCCATTTTGCATGATCATTCTTTGATTTCACTTCATCCGTAGATATTTGGAATTTTGTGGTACTCTGGAGCAGTAGGCCCCACAGAACCTTGAAGCAAAATGCATCCGTCCATCTCTTCAGTAACTTTTTTGAAATCAGTAATGAAGATTTTCTTTGAATGTGGAATAATTCACGTGTTCTTATTTTTTCCTTTTCTTCAAAGAACTGGATAAAACAGGGATTTCGTATGCCTTCTACTTAGTAATACCGTAACTTATTTTTCTGTTTAACAGCTAAAATAAGAATTACAATGTTCTTAATAAATAAGCAGGTAGATGGATGGACAAGCAGGTATAAATCTAGTTTTCTTTGAGAATCAGGCATAGTAGAAGGAGATTTGACTCAAAGCCTCTCTATTGTCTCAAAATAGATAATGTCTTCTGAAACAGAGGTAGAAGGATGTTGCTAGCTGAAGCACACTACGGAATCTCTTTTTGATGATTACACAGTTCTTAGGTCATGGTAAAAGTATGTCATGTTCTGTATTGTTTTCAATGAGTTTTGTCTGAATAAAGCAGAAATATTCTGGACCAATGAAAGTAAAACGAAGGATGTAAAATAATAACAGATCAAAGAAGTGCTCCAAATGCTGCAGTGGCTGGCTTCACATTTATTTCCAAAAGCCTGCCTCTAGAGAATCTAGTCTCTTTACTTTTTTTTTTTTTTTTTTTTTTAACCAGAGATAGGTTATCCAGGAATCTCCAAATTATTTCCTTGGAAAGAAGAAGTGGGGGAAAAAAAGTGAAAAACTGGGCAGTGGTTTATGACATCTAGCCCAGATTTTCTGATTCTTTGCTCTACTTCACTTGCACAGGCTATGCAACTATAGCACAGTCATATATGAAAGTTCTTCTAAGAAGTGGTTTCTATGGTTTGGTTTTGCTTTTTAATATTCATATAGTTTATTCATAGGGTACTTTCATAATGAATTCCTGAAATTTAGTAGTTGTTATTTGTAACCTAGTTAATCTATCCAACAGCAAAACATCCATATCCCGTGATACCTAGGTGTGCTCTCAATATACCAAATGAGTAAATAGGCTTAAGGGTTCCCAGCAGCCTTACACTCCTGCTCAGAGCCACCCGTTCCCCATCTCTGGAAAAGCCTTTTTACAATTCTTCTACCTTTCAGCCAAGATTCTGGTGTAGTCGTCTCCTCCTTGCCATAACCCAACGTAGTTTCCAGCAGCTCCTAAAAACTATGTCCTCCCACTTCCTTGGGAAATAGAGAGGCAAATCCCCAACAAGTGATTATTTAAGCAGGAGTGATGGGCACAGAACGTATTTGCAATGAAGAGAGAAGCAGTTTATGAACACTTCTCTAGCAGACAGTTGTACCTGCACTATCTGCCATAACATTTTTCAGAATCTCTTTTCATAGAAGTTTTAATATGACTTTTTTTCCTTGAAACAGGAACTACCAGTTCTGGCAGTTCAGACATTAGGTTTAGAATATGCAATGTATTCAGAGAGAAGTGGACAGCTTCAAATATTTTGTTTGGTTGTTTCATGTCATTTTCTAAAACTATGCTCAAGGGGATCATAGCATTAGAATTTTATATAATGCATTTGCATTTCAAAATTACAAGGTCATCATAAGAAAGAACATTTTTTTTTTCAACATAAAGCAACAGATTTGCTTTATGTTTTTCTCCATCTATGTGTCTATAATTCCACTTTCTTGTATTTTTCATTGATAGTCTCTTGCTTTTTTTAATGTAGTTTCTATTATTTGCAAGAACATATTTCTATACTTTGCAAAAACATAACTCTACTGAAGCCAAAGCAAGCCAAAGGTACAGAATCGTACATTCATATTACAGAAGTGATTTCTCCCAACATAGTTCCCCACAGTGTTGCACGTATGGTTGATGGCAATACAGCAAAGCCAGAATAGCCCGTTTGTTCCTCCAGAAAAGCTGCCCGCATTTCTGCAGGACTGCTTCTCCAAATAAATTATGCTACTTAATCTATAGGTAAATTTATTGCTGAATAGTTGTTATGATGGTCTCTTTGCTTTCCAGCATTCCATTAAGAATCATTTCCTATTAAGAATTGTTTCCAAACACCTACTCCCAACCTTTCTTCTCAACTTCTGGGCATTTTCCTTTGTTCTATAGCATCTGAAAATTTTGCCCAATTTATTTTTATGTCCTTTATATACTGACTAAATATATATATAAAGATTTTAATTACCCTCAATTGCTTTGTTTGTGGATTACACACATTTAGTAAATTTAGCATGTTTTCATGAGAGTATTTTCCTTGTTTTGCATTTATCTATTTTCTTTTAAACTACCAGTGACACCGTACCAAAATGCCTTGAGCGTTACAGGTGTGGTTTTAACAGCACTATATGTAACAGATATAGTAGCTCCTTCATTTTGTATTTTCACTTGTAACATACAAACAATAGTGATAGTTTTCTTCTCATAAACCCAGTGGCATTGTGATATCTTTCTTGAGTTTTCCACACTTCAGACAGATATTTCAAGCATTGATTTTGCAAAGTAAAGTAGGAAGTAGAGATCCTTAGCACTCACCAGAGGAGCTGACCCCCTTTCAGAATTTGCACATAGTTTTTATTTGAATAGTTCATTTCCTCTCTTTACCTCTGAGTAACTTAAAAGACAATATTCAACTGAGTGCTAATGCATCACACTCCAACATTGTCTGACTTGCCACATTTTCCCTTCCCTTTTTATTTTCTGTCTTCAGATGTAAGCAGTTAATCCTAGGTCACAAAATAGTCTATGAATGTGATTTCCCCTTTTTGTGCATCCTGCACATAGATTTTCTACAACCTGTAAAATGAGAAATGATCAAGAAAATAACTGGTGACCTCAGTAGGTCAAAATATAACCTAATGGAACCTAATAGTAATTACATCACATACTGGAAATCTGTCCAAGTAATACAGAGATTATGTTAATCCCAAGATATTATTGCATATCCCTTTTTGAAATCTGTATAAATATTCAGTAATGCACTTATCCCATCATGTGCATGATGAGGTCATTATTTTATATCGAAGTGTGCCTACTTCAGCATCATGTCCTTCTCAAAAGTCTCAGAATAAAACACCGTAAGCAAATGCATTACATTTCAGGCTTTTATCCTAGAAGGAGGTACACATAGGTGGGACCCAAACTGCATTTTAATAATGAACTAAATCTTTACCCCAAATTTACTCAAATGGTTACATACCAACTTCTTTATTGTAATCTTGCTTATTTTGAGAATAATATTCACTCATCCAACTGGCTTTCCAATTTCCATTTAAAAATACTACATCAGATAAATGCTATTTTGCCTCTTACTGTCCTCCTCTTACTTTCTTAATTTACTGATTTTTCAGACTTTTTTATGCTTTCTTTCCTTTTAATTCACACATTACATCCAAATTTATACATTCATTGACAGTTCTGTTCAAGAAATAGTAGTCTGAAAGATACCTATAGATTATTTGTTTTCATGCCATTGTGATTTTAATTTAAAGCAGGCTAGTACAGTTGTAATTATTGCCAACTGGATGTAGTTCATAAGGTTACATCTGTCTTACTGAGCTAAACAGGGCCCAGGCACATGCTTGAGCTCTACCACATGATAACCCACGCCATTTAACTGTTAGCATGCTCTCTGGTGTGCTCTTGGCCCAGGCCAACAAGCACTCAGGTAAGACATAGCAAGATTTGGGGAAGAGCATGGGTGAGGAGCTGTTCTGAGCAGGCAGTATGAACGAGGCCACCCTGCTTCAGGAAAGCGGATGGGTTAGCCAGGTGAACGTGAGCTGTAATTTGCTACCAGCTCTTGGCTGGGCTGCAGTCCATTTTGTTTTCTAGTATAGATGTCATCTAAGAAATTAAGTGCAACTGAAAATTGGTAGAGTAGGCGTACCTTCTGATGCGCCCATTACCAAACTTGCACAAAGGATGAGAGCTGTTGGCATGGGAGAGGGACAGAGCAGCATTAGGCTGACTGTGAATTCCCCATGGCCAGCGAATTCTCAGCCTGTGAGTAGGAATGGGTCTTGGCTACCTTGTGCCACCTCCATTGGGCAGAGCAGGGGTACAGAATATGGACCCCTTCATATTTTCAGGTATTTTTCATACGCTCAATTACCATATTTCTTTGCTGTCTCTTCAACTGTCTTTTCAAATAAATTATCTGATTGAAGACAGTGGTCTCAGATTTCCTTTTATTCAGTATTACTCTATTGGAAAGAAAGATAAAAATTAGAAGTTGAAGAAATTTCTGTTTCTTTAAAAGTTTCACATATTTTCAGATTATATTAATAAAACTATACTAAGTAGATAATTAGGCTTTCTCAGACAGCACCACATGGTCCGAGTTTTCTTTCTGTTTTATTTTATCTTTGCACGATGGCAACCTTGAAATTCACACTTCCAGTTCTGTTTTCTCCTACTTTATACTTCACTATACATTTATTTACAGTGGAATCTTGCTCCTATTCTATTGCAATGTTATTGCTGAACCAGCTTTCTGGTATTACTCTTCAAACTCTTTACATTTCTGTCAGTGATTTTCACAATATGTTTACCCCTTTTCTGGTCTCTTTATTAAACCAGAAGCATTGTACATTCATAAGGTCTTCATTTTAGATCTAGTATCTTTTTTTTTTTGTTTTTCTTTCTGATCCAATCCAGGACTGAATTAACTCTCATTACTTCTTCCAGTTGTTTTAAGTCCTAGACAAAAATCTCCTCCTGTAGCCTATTTTGAAACATTTCTTGCATGTAACTCAAATTCCTCTTTTACATTATAGCAATATATGCAGGTATAACATACATATGTGTGTGTCTATATATCATAATGATAGAGATCCTCATAATCCTAGAGAAAGTCAAATGAAGCAAACCTTCAATACAAACTTCATGAATTTTGCATCTTCCATTTTCATTTGTGAAAATACTTCTGTGTCTGCCAGCCATGCGAACTGCAGGATCTACAAGCAGGGTGGTTATTTTATAAATTATGCTTCCCTCACCTTATCTTCCTTATATAGCAACAGATAGATAGTTATATTCTATTTATGTCTTAGCCAGACTTGTTTGTAATGCGATCAAAGAACATTTAATGAAATTTGTAGTGGTACTGTATGTCTCAAGACCACGTGTACCTAAACTCTGTTTATGAACAGAAAGGCCTAATTTTTCATTATTATTTCCTGCAGGACTTTATGGATGAAGCATGTTTTCACATCTCAGTGTAGCAATATTCGCTCAACTTTATTTTCCTTTTGCAAGTGTTTCCCTACTCATTTTCCTACTCATTTCCCTACTCATTCATTTGCTGAAAAAACTTTCCTGTTTTGTTAGTATTTCCACCTACATTTTCCTCGTTGTTCTTCATATATTAAAAAGACAGACATTTTAAATGGTTAACTGAGACATTATCACCCAAAAAATGCAAATCAAAAAATACATAAACTTGAGTGTAAAAATAATTTAATCTTCAAACTACAACTCTAAATTTTAGATTAGTAGTACAATTAAACAAGCAATAGTTTTGTAATCTAAGTGATATCAATACAGTACTCTCAAAACAAAAGTAATTTTCTAAAAGTATGCTAATTCAAGTCAGTTTGATATACTTCCTTCTAACAATAATATGTTAGAACTGTATTATTTCTCATGATGAGTAAGGCCTTATTCCATAACTACTCTGCTGTAAAATGAATACAAGTATTAAGTAAGGGACTATTTCAGGATCTGTATTGTATTATATAGTATTATAGTACCAGGTTTTACACAGTTTTTAATATTCTTTCTTTGGTTTTCTATGGATAAATTTCATATAGTTCATTTTTACAAAATTAGTTGTAGTTGATTCATTCTAACAAAAAACTCACTGCTACTACCGTACAACACAAAAAATCATCATCAGTGTAACTGTTTTAGATTTCAAATTTCCTCTCCTTTCTAATCCTTGTCTGTAATGTCATCCTCATGCTTAGCAAATGAATCTGGCAAAGAAGGTGCTTTTTTAATGGGCTCAAAATTATGCAAAGTCCTGCTTATAATTACACTAGTTAAAAACTTTTAGGCACCATAAATTACATTCTCAGCCACACTTCCAATCATTTTCTAGTAATTTATTAGTAAATTCTAGTAATTTATTATCAATTTCTAGTAATCTATTATTACTGGTTTTGCAAACTGCTGAAGTATCAGAAGAGGCTTCAGAATCGTATTTTACACATCTAAACCGAAAAGTTCTGAACTTCACTATTTTTGTTTTATCATGTACTTGGCATCCCTTTTATTGCAATCCAAAGAATTCAGATTATCTAAAGAACATTTAGTATATATAATAAAATATGTAGGTATCTACCTGTCAAAACCCATTACATTTTATTTAACATTTCTGCTATAAAAAGCAAAAATTCTCCTGATTTTATGGATGTCTTTTGTAAAAAAAACTTCAACTGCTTATATTTGTATCAGTACAAAGCACTCCTTCCATTAGCATTTCTCTTAACCTACAAATAAAATCTGAAAACTTCTACCACAGCATTTATGAATGCAGCATGTTTGCTTTCATTCAGATGTTCTTTTTAAGTTCGCATTCCTATATTGAACAAGTACCATAAGTATATTTTTACAGGAATGTTTATCTCTGTCCATAATTATTATTCTATTGATGTAGGAGGCAAGGTACTTTGATCCTATGAAGGCGCATGTGTCATAAAAACCTTAAAATGCTGTCACTGAACTGTTAAGTTTCTTATCTGGTTCACTGAAAGTCCTAAAATAGCAGATCCGTCCAGTGTTTAGAAGTAAACATATTCTTGAATATATATGATTATGTTTAAGGCACTATTTTAGGCAAATGGATGCATATATGAGAGAAAAAAGGATCGGTATTAAACCAAAAGAGTTAGGAGAGTCCAGTGCAGAAAGGAACAGGAAACTTAGGTTAACAAAAGGAACAAAAAAAGGGAGAAGACAGAGAACTCAGGAGAAAGAGAGATCCTTAATAGGTATAAATCAAGAAAATGTTATTGTAGGGAGGAAGAAAATAATTTTACCTTTCAGTAAGTCAGACTTCACCAGTACACATCTTTTTAAGTGTATCCCGCTTTTTTTGCAAGTGAGCCATGTAGGACTCAATTTTTAAAATAAAGACTAATGCTATTTTTTTTTTTTTAAAATTTAAATGTCTTTAATATGGATTTTATATTCTTCACATTTGATTTTACATTTCTACAAACATCTTTAAATTACAAGTACATTAGGAAACCACCACATTTTGTATGAAGGCAGAACAACACTTCTTGACTATTCAAAACCATAAAAAATTCACGAGTGCCATATTCTTCTTTTTCTACGTCTTCACTACAGTACTATCTCTCACAGAAAATACTGGTATCAATCAGCATCAAAGGAAAGGATCAGCAGTCTTCCACATCAGAAGTTAGGACAATACTCTCAACATGGAAGGTAGGATGGTCAGAGAGGTAGCAAGTGAAAAGCTTCAGAAGAGATGGTAGCTAAAATAAGTCAGGAAAAAGTAAAAAAAAAAAAAAAAAGGAAAGATAAGATAACAAGATTGAAAAGGACAGGAAAAAAAAATGCAAAATACACAGGAAATAGCAACAGTAACAATTGTGCTTATTCATTTTAGAAACTGTACAAGAAGAACACTGACAGAAAAGGTGAGGAATAAGGCAGCCATTCTTAAAAAGAAAGAGGTCTACAGAAAAGACTTAGTATGGTATGAAATGCTCAGTTATTCCTCTCTTAAGGTGACAGGCCGCTCACTTAACTCTTAGTTTGAGCTCGTCAGTTCAAAGCAGGATTCCTGTGAAGTCAGTAGACTGAAACGGGCACCTCCAGAGGGCGATTCATCCCATCCTAAGGTCTGAATCTTAGACTCTGAATCACATATTTGAAATGTAATTAATTTTGTGACATTCACTAGGTATTTGTGAACCTAGCAGTGTATCTTTAAGCTGAATACTTATGGATAACAACATCTGGATGACAATAATATGAGAAACAGCGTATTTTCAACTTCCTTTACTCCGAACAAAGAAAATTGACTAATGACTTTCATTTGCACAGAACATGTAATAGGTTTGGGCTGCATAGTATTTTTTTTATTACGGAACATTACTCATGTTCACTATACTAAGCACAAAAATGAACTCTGGCCCAAATGAAAGAAAGTTTGCTTTTTTATTAGGACTAATTATGTACTACTGGGGCTTTATCTGCTGTAAGTAAAAATCAAAGCTTGACATCACTGGAATTCTATATTCCCAGCATTGAGGCTTGATTCAGGAAATATCACATTTAACTGATACTTAAAATGGCACTCCTAATATTTCAAAATTTTCTTTACTAAATAAATACTATTTAAATAGTATTACTATTAAATAGTAAATACTGTTGTGAAAAAATGCTGAAATCCTATGTCATGGATACTTACATTATAATGGTTATTTTACATTAACTATAATTACACACAAGAGTCATGGGTGAAGGGCTGTTTTTAAAGTTGGTATATAGCTCAGTCTCTGTGCAGGAAGCTTCAGTGTGGAGCAAGTCTGTGGGGACAACCTCTTTATATCACCTTCACCAGTTTGCCAGCCCAGACACAAAACCAAGGCTCTGCTCTTACCGAACTGCAGTAGCAACACGTAACAACCAGAGAAGAGGACGGGAAAGGGAGCTTTCCTCCTGGGCGCTGATCTGGGGGCTGGAATATACAGCAAAGGGACAGTTCACAGTCTGCACTTTCTTGTTAGTACAGAAAGTCTGAGAGACATAATCCTGGGGCTGTGCATAGGTCTCCTCCTTGGAGTCCTATGCATACAATGGTCTTCCATTAATGACTATTGCAGAGTACAGTGGTCCTGACAATGCCTATTACAGGAGGACAACACAGAGTTGTCAGTTACAATGCAATTAAAAAGACATCCTTAAAATCTAAATATTGGTCCACTTGAGATATGATTTTGCACTGAAGAATTTATATGATCTAAACAATTCTAGAGCCATGTAACAGAAAATAGTGTAACACTAATGCAAAACAACAGAACAGTAAGGGCTAATCATAAAATACAGCATGGAGTGTCTTATTTAGAACTTCTAGAAGTTGTATCTGCATTTAATTTTATTTTCCTTTTAGAATGAGCAGAAAGAGTACAGCTGTCGGTTTTTCAGTATTTGTATCGTCACTGGGTGCTCTTAAAAACTGCTGCTCAGTGACTCAGACACTGCACAGGAAAGGGAACCCTATCACAGCCCTTTATAGCGTAATTCTTACGCAGACCTCTCTCTCTGGATCAGCAGAAATTAATACACTACCTTCCAAAAAGCAGGTGTTACCACTCCAAAATGAATTGTGAATTGGTGCCGTAAGGCCTCTCCCTGCCCCACCCCTTTTCACTCCTTCTGTCCCAGCCGGCAAGAGGGCAGTTTTGGAGGGGATGCTGCTCTGCTCTGCTTCCGCTCAGGGCTCAGGTACACTGAAGTGTTGCTCAGGAAAGCAGTTAAGGCATTTTAAGCATGCCACCAAGTGAATGTAAGAAAATGGGAGGTCCCTGTCTCTGTATGCACTTCTCATAACAGCTAAGCATGGTAATTCATGAAGACCAGTTATATTCACTATATAAATATTAGTTAATTGCTCAGTTTAAAAAGTACATCATTTCCCTAAACATTTACTCTGCTATAATACCATATAAACTCATGGGAAACATGCAGTAACTAAGCACACAAATGAACAAATTACTGAATTATTTTTTTTTCCCATTTCCTAATTTATTTTATTTTATTACAGCTTATGGATGAAATCCACACACTGATGTCTAACCTGTAATGAAAGCCAATGTAAGTAATCCATTGCTCTACAGCTATATCTGGTTATGAATTAATTGACTTTGCATAGTCCTGTTGAATAATGACTATTTAGCAGTTTCAGTTTTCAATTTCAGCATTATTACAATTATGTTTTGCACACAAATTTTGCCACTTTTAAGTGTTACTGCCTGCCTGCCTGTGCCCTGCCCCAAATGCTAATGACTAGAATTAAGAATGGAAATATGTATTTTAAAATTAGCTTTGATTTTTAATGTCTGTGTTTTTTTAAAGAGATAACTTAGGAAGACAGAACACTGGGGCAATCATAATTTTCTAGTAGGATAATGCATTTTGTGATTCAGGTTGACTCTGAAAGTCAATCTAAAGCCTTCTTTAGAAACACAACCATATTAAAGAAAAAATGCACAGAGTAAAGTACAGCACAGCAGTTAATCGGAAAACTCAAGTCTCAATCTGCAAGCATGAAACATAACATATCTGAGCCCTAAATACAAAATAATAGTGTAAAAACTTACCTGACTCCTCCCTTTTTACCCTATTATTTCTATGCTTATTACATTGCTTTTCATCTTTCCCTTCCTTCTGTGAAGGAAAATAATTTCCTCCTCTCCATTTGAGTTCCTTCCTTTCACATTTGCTTTTTCCTACTCACCTGCACAATTTCTGAAATTTTCTTAAAAGAGCTATGGATCCAATCCTGGGGTGAAATACCAAGTCCTGAAAGCTTTTATCATAGCTGAAGATCAATAACTTAAAATTTAAGTGTTTGTGTTCTATCACTTCCAAAACAGATATAAAATTGCCAGAATAAAGTTAAGCAATGAAAATCTATTTAGATAACTGTAATCTTAGAATGAGGTCACTATTCTCTGAAGAGCTCTGCTCATACAGCAAAACATAACAACAATTTTTACTGATTTGGAACTATATTATTCTCCCTGATACCTTATTTTTATGCTTAGCTGTTATGAGAAGTGCATGTCCACTTTTCTCCCTTAGTAGCCATTTTAGATGATGCACTGAATGCTTCAACAAATGAAATGATTCATGTCTTCAAATACTTTATAACCAGCTTATGAAAAGATATTTAGGAGATAAAAATAGCTAGAGTTAAGACTAGTATATTGTACACAAATGTAAATATTTTTTTCTCCTGTAGCAATTAGTAACACCATTTATTACCTGTATCCATGACATACAGTTTTAGATGCCAGCTCTTCTAAACACAAAATCCATCTTTACAAGATTTTTTCAAGTAACTTAATACCCATTATATCAAATGTTGTTTCACAGATAGTATCAACATTCGATGTTTCACTGACAAGATAACAGTATAAGTTACTTTGTAGAGGATAGTGCCAAAATTTCAAGGTGTTACCTCTCAGCAGTCATGAACTCCTGCAATCTTTAAAGATAAAATGACATATGACAAGCAATGAGAGTAGAGCCAATTTTTAGGGACCAATTTTTAGGGACTAACTACAAGAGTGATCTCTATATCCACTATAAAAATCTGTCCAAGAAAGAAACACCAAAATAGTTTTCCATTAAAATGTATCCTCTAACAACAACAACAAAGTATGCTTTATTTTATTATTGTTACGGTGATCTTGCTACCTAATCTATTTGTATTGTCAGGTGCTGAAAGGCCTACTAATTAATTACTGAATTTGAAACTTTTACAGAAATCATGTTCCTAGTTAGCTAAGTTTACTCATAGACACAAGTATGTAACTAGGCATTAAGAAGGAAAACTGTTAAATATAAGCTTAAGACTTAGGACCTGCAAAATAATAATTAAGAAAAGCAACCATCCTGTCAGTAAGCTTCAACTTACCACCAGTAGGTGCAATCACCCAAAGGATTAATTAATGTATTTATTTTTAGGAAGGTCATAGATCACAGAAAAATGCAAATCAAAGGGACCAAGCTTTAGAAATCCAAGAGTTTTTTGCCTGTTTAGTCAGACAACCATGATCTAAAAAATCATCATTTATCATGTGGAAAAAATCATCACATTCTAATGAGTAGAATCATGGAATCGTTTGGGTTGGAAGAGACCTTTAAGATCATTGAGTCCAACCATTAACATATTACTGCCAAGTCCACCACTCCAGTACTACATGAAAGGGGAAAACGAACAAAAGAATTCAACTACGATCAGCAGATTTCAAACGATGGGACATGTCCCACTTGGAGAAGATGCAAACTGTATGTTGGAAAGGAGAGGCATTACTATTTTGCAGTCAGCACTTCCACAGCATCTCATTTGAGTCCCTTTGTACTTGGCACCAGTGAGGCCGCACCTCGAGTACTGTGTTCAGTTTTGGGCCCCGCAGCATAGGAAAGACATTAAGATGCTGGAGAGGGTCCAAAGAGGGGCAACGAAGTTGGTGAATGGTCTAGAGCATTATCAATAATCTGGATGAGGGGACTGAGTGCACCCTCAGTAAATTTGCAGACAACACCAAGTTGGATGGGAGTGTTGATCTGCTTGAGGGAAGGAAGTTGACACAGAAGGACCTGGACAGGCTGGATCGATGGGCTGAGGCCAACTGTATGAGCTTCAACAAGGCCAAGTGCCAGGTCCTGCACTTGGGTCACAACAACCCCCGGCTTGGGGAGGAGCGGCTTGGAAGCTGTCAGGGGAAAAGGACTTGGGGGTGTTGGTCAACACCCCACTGAACATGAGCCAGCAGTGTGCCCAGGTGGCCAATGACATCCTGGCTTCTATCAGCAATAGTGTGGCCAGCAGTAGGGAAGTGATCGTCCCCCTGTACTTGCACTGGTGAGGCCGCACCTCGAGTGCTGTGTTCAGTTTGGGGCCCCTCACTACAAGAAGGACATTGAGGTGCTGGAATGTGTCCAGAGAAGGGCATCAAATTTGGTGAAGGGCCTAGAGCACAAGTCTTATCAGGAGCATCTGAGGGAACTGGGGCTGTTTAGCCTCGAGTAAAGGAGGCTGAGGGGAGCCCTTATCACTTTCTACAACTACCTGAAAGGAGGCTGTAGACAGGTGGGGGTCTCTCTCTTT
>KL277641.1:30083-49343 GCA_000699545.1 Podiceps cristatus
GGAGGTTGTAGCGAGGTGGGTGTGGGTCTCTTCTCCCAAGTAACAGGCAAGAGGACAAGAGGAAATGGCCTCAAGTTGCACCAGGAAAGGTTTAGATTGGATATTAGAAAACATTCCTTCACTGAAAGGGTTGTCAAACATTGGAACAGGCTGCCCAGGGTATTTAAAAGACATGCAGATGTGGTGTGTAGGGACATGGTTTAATGGTGGACTTGTAATGTGCAGGAACTGGAAAAGCGAGAGTTCCAGAAGACACGGGGAAGGGCATAGCTAGGGCAAGTGTGCAGTGAGCTAGATTCAGCTAGAGAGCTGTAACCATGTTCTGTGGTAAAGTGACTTCCAACTGACCCCAATACATTTATCCAATCGTAATCTCTCCCACTCTTAAAGAAACCCTGTTCTGACCCCTATTCCAAATTCTTCATTCACATACACTCATCCCCAGCCCTGCCCATACACCCCATCACTGGTTCTGTACCCATATGCCTTGCCTAGACTCATGAATCCCTCTCTCCTGTCACTCACAGATGACATCAGGAAAGAACCTTTTTCCACACTACAGCATAAGTCACTCTCTCTTCCCTTACATGTTCCTTTCTGATACAAAGCAAAGATTTTCCTTGATCTCATATTCAGCTAGTAGCTTAAGCCTGAGCACAGACAAGTTTAGAATCGTATAAGTTAGCAACAAGTATTTAGCAAGATAATATAAAAACATGCACAAACCCCCTTATTTTCCATATGCAGAAGTAAGAAGATGGAACAAAAAAAAGGCATGCTCACCTGTCAACTTTCTTTAGTTCCTTTTAAAACACTATGGTCAATAAAATTTGTTTCCAGTATTTTGTTTAAATTTCATAAAATACACTACAGTAATTTTAGATTAGACAACTGATTTCTTCGGGATAAGCATAGTTATACCATTTGAATAAGGCTTATAATTTGACACTTCTCAAATTCAACACCACCATAATTCCTAACACAGTATGTTGGAAAAGACAACATCTCTACTTATGGATGTGCTTGTATGGTAATCGGGACAATGGGAAGTAACTTATGTCAAGGGCAACTAAAAGAACTGGTAATACAAATACTTTACGGTTCTGGAAATTTTTCAGTAGGAAAAAACAAGTAATAAAAGACCTGATATGATGACAAAGAAGACTTTTACAATGTAAAATTACCATTCAGGGCTCTGACATAAATTAAAAGAAGTTGGTCAAATAGAACTGGTATATTTTTAGACGTAATAAACAGATACTGTAATAAAACATGCCAATACTTATAAGGAAAGTTTACATCTATTAATAATGACAGAATAGAAAGTTTCAAAATCTGCTTTTCTGTCAATGAGAAACCAGGTATTAATTCAAAGATGGATAAATATTTTAATCTAGTGGAGCTGATAAGTTTAACCTTTGTCTAATGAGAACCCAAGACTTGAAAAATTATACTCACTTCTAAAAAACCTAAATCTCCTAGTCATGAGTATATATGAAAAGTAGGGGTAACAAAGGCTTTTAGTGATAGTCAAGGACAACGCAATGATTAAGAACACCACAGTTCTGTTACTGGGGAGGGCGTGGTGGGGACCAAAGGGTGAACACTACCAGCTGCTTTTCCTGTCTCCCTTCTGGGAATCTCTCACTGTTGTGTCTGGTGGAGAGGCATGCAACCTATCTAAAGCTGAGAAAGTGGGGAGTGCTCTCTACACTTTCATGCACTCCAGAACAGTGGATCCCATATTTTTGGAACAACAGATCATTATCAGCCCTTAATGTTTTCCAAAAACCACCACACATCCATCTGATCAAACTTTTCATTGGAAACACTATTTGAAACACTGTTAACTATGGTTCAGCCAAACAGCTGTTCAATTTACCATAGCATTGTAGTCCACCAGCGGTTTCTGGACCACAGCTTGAAAACCATTCCAGCTGTTTCAAAGGTACAACGATGCCTTCTACTCCATCCCTCCCTCCAGACCTTCTGGTTGCTCTGTGAAACATTTCTGCTTCTTTATCTGATTTCCCCTGGGATTAATTTTAAGGCCTGCTACTGCTTTAAGCTTTCTGAAGTAGCAGCAAACTGGCATTCTCCATTGCCCACAGGTTTGTAAATAAGAGAAGTAAAACTGATCTGCCCATCTATAATACTGCTACTGCCAGATAATGGAACAAAGAAGCAGAGGATAAAAAAAAATATCTTCAGATTTAGGAAACTGAGACCAGTTTACATTTGATTCGTTTAAGAATTTACCATCGATCAATAAGGGCTACAAACTTTTTTTTTTTTTTTTTTTTTTTACAGAAAAGCTATAATGCAGCACAGGTTGGATTTTGGCTACAGCTGGTTCAGGACAAGTGGAGTTTTCAAGAGCAGTAAACAGCTGGGTTTTTGTGCACTTGAAGAGATGTATCCACAAAACTATGGCAAATAAGAATGGTGCTAAGCAGCCTTTTGCCATCTTAAAGATGACCTAAATTAAACAGTGACCAGAGGCCCCTTGTTCTTCTATTATAAGAAAGAGGGAGTTATAGTCCCCTAGTAAAAACTTCCACGTATTCATAGTTTTAAAGACCTTTCTCACATTACCTACTCCTCAGCCATCATTCTTCCAAACTGAAGAATCCTGATCCTTATACTGTCCCTGCAGAGGAGCTATGCCATGCCTCTTAGTCATCCTTTTCCATATCATATACAATGCTCAAAATTGACCAGCATGCCAGTGACGCTTCTGTTTCAAATACCATTTTGCCACTTTTTGCTAACATCAACTCCATCCAGAATGACTTTAGGAAATGAGCAGGAGCTACTAAAACTCCATGAAAACACCAGTAAGATGGCTTGAGAGCCGTGGCTTCTCACAGCAGCAAGGAACTACCTATCAGTTTAATGGTGATAACCCATCCCTGTGACAGACAGGAACTCCAGGATCAAAACCTGTGCTTAACCTGTGAAACTTTGCAAAATAGGGAGGAAGACTCTTCTCTTCAACCTGCAGCCCCTGCTGTGGTTAGAAAGAACAGTTACAAGTCCCTGCCTTCCTGAGCGGCAGGACTGGTCACAGCCTGCTGAGCTCACAGCTTACAGGGTGATGGCTGCTGTAATCCAACAGTCGCTGCCTCTCTCTGCTGATAGATACGGCTGAACAGCAGGGTCAACGGTATTTGGCCTCTGTGACAGCCATGGCTCCTGAATCACCACAGGTCCTGCTGTGAGATCCTTCTGCAACTCTTCAGGGTCAACATTAGGTCTGACTCCAACTGAATATCTTCCTTTTATCATCTGCAATCTTTATCGCTGCACTTTTTCAGACCATTTAGGAACAGGTGGACCAGCAAATGTGCCAGTACAAATCTTTGTGAGGTGGCATTGTTAAAACTGCCCATTAGTTGCTGTACTGTTCCTTATCATGTAACCCTTTGCTAATCCACAAAGAATTTTAAGTAACTCAATACTTTATTAACAGTCTTTGGTTATGGATCTTTTAAAAAACTTTTGGGTCACCCTGTGTATCTATTGACTCCTTCAAATAATTAGGAAAGCTCTAAGACAAAACTACCTGTACAAAAGCCAAGATGACGGTTGCCGGTTACACCTAGCCATGTTCCTATTAATTACATTCTTTATCCCATTCACTGGGATTTTGTCTGTCACGGTAGTCAGACTTATTAGTCCATTAGTGCATGATTGTCCCTAGAGCCCTTTTTAAAACTACTGTCACATTTGTTACTTTCCACTCCTCTGTTATCAAAGTTAATTTAAATGACAGATTATACAACACAGTTCATGGCTCACCAATTTAATTCCTGAATTTCTCTAGGACTACTGAATGAACAACATGCTATCTGGCAATCTGTTAATGTTTACTCAAACAATTTGTTAAAAAATCTTTTATTGATATTTCAAATCTGAAAAATATTCCCTATAAAGAACAACTTTTATGTGGGGGTGTCCATAATCTCCCTGTATTAAACATTGCCAATGCAAAGAGTTCATTTGTTTCTTTCTGTGATGGCTTTGTCTTTAAAAATTCTCTTTATCTGCAATTATCTATTGAATTCCCTACTAGCAAAATTTACACTTGAAAAAAATGAGGTCTAGCTTTTAGGATTTTAGCCTGTTGCATTTCAAAAATCTTTTTGTTCTGCCTTATAAAAGGCCTACATTTAACTTGCCAGAATTGTGCTCTTCTCTGCTTTGCTTGCTTGGATTTCATTTTTGAAAAATCTCTCTTTATTTGTAGTGACGTCCTTTACTGTTCATTTGTGTTGGACAATTCTTGTTCAATTGGGCTAGAATCAGAAAGCAAAGTACCCATATCTCTTTTATTACTTATTTAAACTGCATCTTAATTTGTATGCAATTCTTCTTTTTTAAACAATACTGGACTTATAAAAAACTTTAATCTTTTTCTCTGCAACAAGTATGAGAAACTTGAGTATGATATATCACTACTGAATGGCTCTACAAGACAGCTGGATAGATACTTTTTACAAGGGCATGCAGTGATAGGACAAGGGGTAATGGGTTCAAACTGAAAGAGGGGAGATTAAGATGAGATATAAGGAAGAAATTCTTCACTAGGAGGGTGGTGAGGCACTGGTACAGGTTGCCCAGGGAAGTTGTGGCTGCCCCATCCCTGGAAGTGTTCAAGGTCAGGTTGGACAGGGATCTGAGCAACCTGGTCTAGTCCCTGCCCATGGCAGGGGGGTTGGAACTAGATGATTTTTAAGGTCCCTTCCAACCCAAACCATTCTGTGATTCTATAGTCACTTCTTGTGTGCTAATCTAGACTAAATCAAGGACTATCCCCACTCTTCTGGGTTCTCTAGCTGGTTTGCTCAAAAAGTATTTCTTGATGATACCTAAAAATACAGCTTGTGCATTATGGCCTAATGTGGCCTAATGGTAAGTTTATCTATTCGATATATAGATAACCGAGAACTCTTTTTATGATCAAGCTGTCAGGTTATATAGCCTCTCCAGTCTCCCACAGTATTTCACAGTCACTGTTTCCATCCCATGAACCAGTCCAGAGCTCTTATTAGACTTCTATTCAGATATAGAACCATTTGCAATTATGTTTTGGGGGTTACTTCGATAAAATTAATTTATCTGACCTTTTTTTTTTTTTGTATATACAGTGCCATTTGTCTGCATAGTCCAATCTACCATCTCTGAATCAGCTAGGCACTAAACATTCTATCATCTCTGTATAATCTATACACTGACATTTCACTGTCCCTTTGAAAGAAAAGGGATACATGTAGACGCACTCCAGAAAGAGGGTGACATACCTGGGGAATTCCTGATGGAATTCATGCTCACCACTCTTCTGAAGAATCATTACCTTCAAAGCGCAATGGAAACAGAACATTAAGAAATAGCAATGTACGAAGATACCAAATCAAACCTAGCGTAGGCTCCCTCTCAACAGAGATCAGATGGCATTTGAAAAAGGACTGACCAATAGTTTGTCTGGAACAACTGTGGTTATTCAAGGTTTCTGTACCAAGAGATGCTGTGTCAGGAAACAAATGCACTAAGGATCAGGAGGACATTATGGAAGTATAAAAAGTCCTTTAACCTTTTGCACACACTGCAGTACTTTGTAATATTTGCACTTCCTTTCTTCTATGAGAGGGGAGAGTCTGTTCTACCTGCTGTGGAGAAGAGTGGGATGCTTTCAGGACACAATGCCAGTAACAACTGACTTGGGTTTGACCGTTGAGAAGGCCTCTGGGGCTAGCATTTTATCTGTTGGCCGCAACTCACTTCTTTCCCTTTTGCGAGGCCTCTAGTTGGGGCACCTTCTTTCTGCATTAAATATGATGTGACATTAGGCACAGCAGAATCCAACAGCTCACTGCAGTACCCAGTGGGTATTCATTATTATTTATTTGTGTTACCATAAATCTTGGGAGGCCTCACCCTGGACCACTTCTCATTATGCTGGACCATGAATAAACACACAACAAAAAGTAGATGTGCTCAAATTCTACATAAAGAGACAACAGGGCAATTATGGCAGAGTACAAACACAGTGACGCAGTACTACTGTGATAAGTGCTGGCATTAATATACCTGCAATATAACTGTTGTCTGGTTGGATTGTTTTAAACTTTGCAGAACATAAAACTTTTAAGAAGATATCTAGAGGAAGACAGTGAATAGTTCTGTTTATGAAGTCGTCAAGAGGTAGCTGAGGAGAAAATATCCAGTGTGGTCTGAAAATTTAACGACCGAATGATGGAAGCTGGCATCATATGTTGATCAGAACCAGAGTCAACCTCTTGATACTGAAGGAGAGGTATCAGGTAAAAGTAGTCTTGATGGGCCTTGAAAATAAAGACAGATAGCTTAGCTTTATTGCTTTAAACTGAAGAAGAAAACTGAAAATACCAAAGGAGTAAGTTTGGAAACTGGTATTTGCAGTACAGTAGCACTTTTGACTAGATAATGAGCATGGCAAGACTGCATTTGTCAAGGCAAAGGAAAAAGATTTTCTAATAAAGACATGATCCATGGAAAACCTGGATAACAATATAATTACATGACAGAAAGACCATCCTTAAAAGGATGGAAAAAGATTCCCAAAACTCAGATTCAGCCTAGCTTCAATGACTTAAACCAAAGGACAACATGATGGTGTCATTCATAGAGGATGCAGAGAGGTTTTGTGAGGACCTCAACCTAAATATGAAAAAACTACTAATAAAAGATCAATAGTTGTAACTGGAAATAAAGAACTGAGGGTACTACTGAATAAAATTTTCATGCTCCTTAGGAGCATGAAAATCTCCTTTCAATCTCCTTAGGAGTGGAAAAGAAGATAGGAGGAGATACATGAAACATATAAAACATTGTTTTTCTTATAAATACTGTGAAATCAGAAAATTCTTTCATGACACATTTATTACTAACTTATTACAGCTATCTATGCTACGACATTTTGACTTTCAAGGGCTGAAGAAAAACAATGTTTGTGACATTACCATATGATGGGTGCCTCATTCAACATAAACAAAAACATGCTACATCCAGCTTGAAGACAGGACAGTCACCATACAAGCCAAGTACAAACAGCAGCAGAGAAAAAGATCTCACAATTAACATGCTGAACATTCAGGCACATTCCTTTGCTCCTCCTTCTTAGTGCACAGAACCAGGGCTGTCACCTCGGTTTGCCACTAAAGGAAACTTACTCTCTGTTGCTGTAGTTTGGTATTCCAGCTCTTGAAGTATTCCCAAGCCCACACAATGTGTAGCTGCGTAGCAAATGCCCACTCCCTATGTTCCATAACATCAGCTCCTTCTGTGGGTATCTGCTTTCTTGCTGTTCTCCTAGTTTCAGTCATTTACAGCATCACAGCATGGATTGAACCAAAGAAACAATCAGATCAGGTGCTCAACAACGGGGGTTAGCAGCAGTGAGTAGTGGAGAGCCGATTACAGCAGGAGACAGTTCAGAGTTCCTCCCTTCTGAATAATATTGGCAGCAGCACTACCGCAGGCAGAACAGAGCTGTGCCCCAACATTATCTCTCTCAAAGTACTGGGAAGTTGCCATCACACCTAGGTGATCTGCCTCTCAGTGGTGATGAGTGAAAAGACGGGGATACATATGAAACATCCAGGGGATTCCTCATACCCCACTCACTACCATGTCACATTCCTCCCTTTTCTCCTCTGAAACTAGATCTATCCTAAGGCACTTCTTTTGATCTGGTTTGGGGCAGAGCTAGAGGGCCATGTTTGGATTCTTTTTTTTTTTTTTTTTCTTGCAATCACCTAATCTTCTCCTTTTCTTTCTCTTACCCAATTTAGTGCAAGTGAGAATAAATATGGCCAATAGGATTAAAAGGTGAAAACAGGTTTAGACCATCAGGGCTAAACATTTTAAAAACAAAATATGCTGATCAAGATTTTTTTTTATGCAAAATGAAACATCCAATGTTCTCAAATCTTGATTTCATTTTGTATTGAAAAAAATCTCCATTTTATATTGCAAAATCTGAAAAGAATCGCTGTTAAGTTTTTAAGCTAGAACTCTGAAAATTCCCATCCTGTAACGAACATAATGAAATTGTGGTTTGAGCTCTGTTGAAGATGATATATTTCAAAATCATTAAGTTCTGTGTTTGAACAAGAAATTATGGCTTCTGCTTAGCACTTATTTGTAGTTTAGCGTACATAAACTGTTGTCCTCTGTTCTTAGTTGTAACTCTCATCTTGAATCCCCAATTTATACAGGTAATTCACAACTAGTCACCGAGGTTTTTTTCAAAGCCCATATACTCCCCTCCAACAGGAAAAAAAAGAGAAAAAACTGAAAGTTTAAATTTAAATCTATCATATATTCAGTGCAATGAGAAATACCAGTAACCATGCATTTAGTTCTCCTTTCAGGTATATTTTTGCCATTCATTTTCTAGTTTGGGGGGTTTTGTTTGTTTGTTTGTTTGTTTGTTTTTAAATGGAACTCTAGTCTGCTTTTATCTGAGATTATGATTTCTTCTTTCGTCTTGCTCTTTCTTCAAATTACTTTCATTTCATGCTGCTCTTGTGCCAAGCAAAAAACTGTGTCCTTGCTCCATGGGAAAGACTCTCTAATTGTCCCTACATACAACTCCTCTAGACCTTTACAGCCCCTTAATAATTATTCACAAATTCAGTAACATTTCCAGTTCTTCCATTTTTCAGATGCTAAGACTGCATTGAAAACATTCTCGTATTTGACTACCAGAAAGGAAATGCAGCATCATAAAAAAGGACATAGAGTTTATAATACCCCTTTTGTTACACAGGGAAAACACCTATATGTAGGTTTTGCTCATTTGTAAATCAAAATAGGAGTCATAGCAATGACTGTACCCATAGCTACAGGAAAAGAACCTCTTCCTTATTCCGAGCATAGATATTTATAGTTATTTTGGGTGAATCCACTGACATACGATATGGGTAATTATTATTGATTAAGCACAAAGTACTTAGGTACAATAAAATATCTAGTTTTTACCTAAGACTGTAGCTAATCAGCATGCATGATCAAATTCACTCATAATGCCAGATCAGTTTAGTTTAATTTAACCAAGTTATATTGACACAAGTATAAGTGTATATTTATTAACATTTCAATGTTCAACTCAGCAAGACAATTATGTTAGTAAATCAGTCTGCAGTATCCACAGATATATTGGTGGTATAAACAGTTTTTATAGATCTATAAATTTCAGAAATGTTATGAGTGAAACTACATAGCAAGTCAGAGACACCCTAGTCTGAAAATAAACAAAACAAACAAATTAAACCTCCCTATTTAATAGAGGTATGGAAGGGCTTCAGGTTCACATGGTGAATTACCCCAAAATAATGAAATTTTTAATTTATATTGTATATATTTTCTAAAAAGAACTTAAGTCAATTGACACAAGTCAAACCTCTTGATTCACCTTTTTACCATGATTAGTTTGTCAACATCAGTAAAGACTAACTATTGAAAAATTCAATCATTTCAATGTACTTACAGCTGAATTTTCTCATCATGTGACCAACTATCCACAAAGCCTCAGTGCCATTAAGAAGTTTTGAGGAATATATTATTTGGTACTGCCAAAAAAACATAATTAAAAGAATGCATGTAAATGATATTAATTTTCTAATTAGAAATGTTTTATGATTATTTCACATCTAAAGTACATTTGGGGGAAAAGCAGGACTTACATTATCCCAAAAGGCAGGTTCCAGCACAACCAATGATACACTGACAGAATTCACAGTAAGGAGTCACAGTAGGGTCCTGATCTTGCAACTGAACTTTCACAAAAAGAACCCTGCGCTATTGCAGAATCTCCTTAATTTCAATAGGGCCCTACCCACACATAATCAATTACAGAGTCCGCCTATGTGGGAGTAACAACAGCGAGAACAGGACCTGT
Organism: Podiceps cristatus; assembly: GCA_000699545.1. Lineage (NCBI taxonomy): Eukaryota > Metazoa > Chordata > Aves > Podicipediformes > Podicipedidae > Podiceps > Podiceps cristatus. The sequence continues at coordinate 40,027 of KL277641.1, forward strand.
TCCTCCACACACCTGCAAAAATATCAGGATAAAAAAAATAAAATTAGTAACATGCAGCAAAACCTTCTGATAGCCTGTTTTATTACAGTATTTAGCACATAATAAAGGAGTTCCATATGTCTTTAAGTTGCACATTATTTGTAGGGATTTTTAGCTCCTTCTTTAAAGAATGTTGGCTTAAAATTGCTTATGGATTTTACATGTAGTGACAGCACATTATGGGAGCTTTTATTGATATATATTTGAAATATATTTTTTTCATTATTATTTTCTAAACATTAATTATCCTAGTTTCTTTGATCTATGATGCAAGTCGCTTTTTAGTGCTTAAGTCTTCTTAAAATCTGTCCCACAACACCCATTCTGGGGACACAGCATAGTCCTGTGAATTTATTGAGGTCTTCATGATCGTGAAAGTATCTGACCACATATAGCAGCACCCAAGATCAAGGTCTTTGAAAATACATGATAAAAAATAGTGTAGTATTAGTCATTTTTAGACTAAATAGGGTCAGCTTTTTTAAACAAAAAAGCCTTATGAAAATCAACTATAATTATTTGCTAAGCTCTTTGTGAACACCATTTCAAATGCAGGAAAGAACGCAACACAATCTTAAAACAAGAACATACCACCACTTTGCTGTTCACACAAAACTTAACATTCATGATTTGACCTTACTGTTCTTATTAAAAACACATCTATGTTGATCTTTAAAAGGAAAATATTGTAAGTTACAATGTTTTTATATATTATAAACCATTTAAAACCGGGCTAGCCATAGGTTCCATAAAATAATATTTAACCGGTGACACTATGCAAGAGTACTGGTGATAAAGGTTATAAGAACAACCACTAGATCCTAGAAACATGCATAAGACATTTCTTCTTTCCTTTACTACAGTTAACATTAGGAAACAGTGATATTTTTAAAAAAAAAAAAAAAAAAAAAAGTTGGGACAAAATGAAAGAATTTGAAAATCTAACAGAAGAACCAAAAGTTCCATATAAATGGAATGCAGTCTTTTTTTTTTTTTTTTTGGACTGATGTTTTTTTTTTTTATTTTTTTCTTTTTTCCCCTTTAATGACCAGTTGTTCTCTTACTGGCTTTGATTTTGTGAAACAACAGACATGAAAATAAGCACAAAATGGAAAAGAGTATCATAGTTTTTCATTCCTTGCTGCCAGGTTAATCATTTTCAACTGGCCAGGAGAACAAACAAAACCATTTAAAATACATATTTCAGACTTTATGACAAATTTCAAGTTGTCTTACAATATTAAATCAGAAGTGTTCTCATGTTATTGCTTTTAAATTTTATGTTTCGTATGCATGACTCTTAGGGTTGCATTATTCTGAGAAATTCAACTGTTTCTAAACAGCGCTACAGTGCTGTTTTGTTTAAAAAGTGTTGTATCTTGACCCCCGTCTAACATTCTGTGTCTAACATGGAAAATTAAAAAATATCAGACATCTGCTAAGTTAGTGCTGCCTACCTGAGTCTGCAATGTGAGTGAACCAGCACCTCTGGCAAATGTAATCTGCCCATTTCTCACTGACTGAGAATGGACAGACCATACCTTTCAGGACATGCGTGGTGCCCATAATCATGCAGCTACAGATTCAGCATTTCCCAAGTTGGGATGTGGAACTTGATGCAGCCAGATCCTAATATTGTTTTGTGTCCCTGAGCCTAGCTCCACATCTTTCCTCACAGAGGAAGTTAATTGGAATACAATGCACGTTTCCTGTACTGCTCCAAGAGTATAGGTTGTAGGATGGGTCAGGGACACATAGCTGCAGTCTAAATTACAGTCAGTTTCTGGGGAGAGCTTAAGACACAGTTTTACAATTTTGACAGCCTAAGGAATAGCTCAGAGCTGACATCCAAACAGTCAAAGAAATGAAATACTGAAGCTGTCTCAACAGTTCCTTTCTCTGACGTGGACAGGAAAAACATGCATCTAATCCAGGTATAGAAACTACCATAAAATGGAATGATTCACAAGTGGTTTGGGAGACTGTAAGGCCCTGGCAAAACCAAGTATTTTTCATGACTTGCAGAAGTAATGAAGTTTAGTTACCTATCAGCGTGCTTGTACGTGCCACCAACACACTTGTGCAGTAATCCCAGGCTGACACTACCCTGGCTGGTTTCCCATTCCCATCTAAACAGATTTCCCTAAATTCCTGCAGAAAACACCAGCTTCTGACTTCTAGGAGAACAAGAGGCAGCTCACATCATTGTGGCTAGGTCTGAGCTACACATGTCTTGACTGGCAGACCAACCAAACACTGACTGGCAAATCAACAGGTTGAACAGAACAGAAAATTTCTAAGTCCATGCTGCAGCTTTTTGTACCCCGGGGGCACTAATTTGAGTCCTTTCTCTATTCCCAGCTGCTAAGTTTCACTCAAATTGTAGAAACTTGACTTTGTGACCTCTGTTTCTATATTAAATGCAGCTGAAATCAAGAGGTGGATTCAGAAGTTATTAGGAGACAACACAATCCTATGTATCTTGTTTTGTTCAGAAACTGGGTGTGAAAACACTGTAGCATAATCACTGTGAAAATAATTGATGAATTTTATATCACTTACTGCTTTCCTTCAGGAGTTACACCACAAACTCAGCTATAACACAACACATTTTTACGTGGTGATAGCATACTTGAATCCAGAGAATGTAGAGACTGTTTCAACAAAACTGGCTTTGTTTTGCCACTGTGAACAGGGCCCTACATATATGTCGTTTCATAAAGGTGAAAATTTAACAGAAATAAAATTTTATGTTTTTTTCGAACTTACCAAGACAGCAGTTGACTGCCCTTCATGGAGATTTCTGCTTCTCTTCCAATTCCATGCTGTCTCTCCTAAGGCTTAAGAAAAGTTTAGTGACACATAGGTCAATAAAAGAACACTGACATTAAGTTTAATGAATTTATTCAGTATACCTGGACTTTTTGTTTGTGAAGGGTTTGGTTGTTGGCAGTTTTGTTTTGTTTGTTTGTTGGTTTGGGGTTTTTTTAGAATAAGCATAGTGATTTTTAAAGAATCGCCTTAAAATACTAATCCTACTGCCTGGATCCAGATCCTGAAATCCCAATTTAGGGAATAATTTTTAACAATATGCAAGTCCTGGTTACCTTTCTTTTAAATGGCATCCACAGTGCTCTGCTTACCCTTTCTATTGCTCTAGCACTAAGTTTTGACTCGTGCGTTTCTCACCAAAAAGGCATAGTTGAAATCAAAACTGTTTGACATTGGCCTATATGGTCTATTGAAGTAAAAGAATTACATCAATTCCAAAAATGCTTTAGGAAAACCTTCAAGTCACTTAACTTGAACCATTTAACTTTAAGGATGTGGAATATCTAAACTCTGCTCAGCTAAACAACTAAAGAATTCCTTAAATTTGAAAAAAAAAAAATCATCTTGTAATCATTCCCTATGTCTGTAGTATCAAGCACGCATCTTAGCCCCAACTCCATACCCTGCTAACATGCAGACTCACACTTAGGTGCTAGTCTGGATCCAGCTTATTGGTTATCAGCTAGGCAAAGTCAAGTACAAGACGCAAGGGACTACTCTGGATTTAAACTCTTCTCTCAAAAGCCATACTCATGCAAGTATTGTGACTTTAGTACAAGATTGTTTGAGGAAACAGAAGTCAAATAATTATGTGCTTAAAGTTAATTCAAGAATCAGGTCTCAAAAAGAAAACTAAAGAAAAAGTGGCTGAGAAAGAAAAAAGGAACAGATTGTTGAATCTGTATTAAAAATAAATGACCTCTGGGTTATATCTCAATGCACTCTGCCTGAAAACTAATGCTTCTTTCTAGCTTAAGTATTAAATATGAAATCTTATTATTAATACACTAAATGATAAATAACCCTGGCAAAGGTTAAATTAGTTCAGAGGTTGGTAAGAGTACTAAAGCAATTCTTAACACAGGGTGTAGTTCAGTAGCTGGTATGAAGGGCTCACCATCTCTCCTGACAATTTAAACACACTGGCACTTCAAATCCCAGTTTGGTAAACAGGTGGGAGAGGGTTAATATCCTGTATTCCAATCTCTATGGTAACAACCACAGAGATAGGAGAAAATGTGAAAATCATAAGCTACTAGTGGGGTTCTGTCCCTTTTACTCCTTACTCTACAATACAGTTACTAAAGAAAAGCAGAGATTGAGCCACTTTTTGAGATCAAAAAGTGAAACGAAAAAGGTCTGGGGCATCTCTCAGCATCCTGTGAACTTCTAATCATTGTGATCTGTCTCCTGAACTGCAGATCATTCTGTGCACTGTTATTTTAAGCTATCATCTATCTAAATGACCAGGAAGCCAGTATCAACACTCAACAACGATATCCTTACACACCCACTCACCCCTGCTACCAATATTCCATCCTTTATCTATAGCTGTAAAAAAGGAAATTCCCTGGTTTTAAGATGTATGCTTAATAAATCCATAGGTATAAAAATCATCATTTAATGAAAGTAGGGTGCTAGAGTAAGATTAAAGACCTGATTAAGGCAGTGAGTGAGAAAGAGAATTAGTTTATATATTCAGTCACCTTTCTATAAAATCGTTAAATAAAGTAACGTTTTGTTCTTCTCAGGAGATATATGAGCATTACAAAAATTTTATAAATGTTTTGAAGCTCAGACATCAAAATTTCCCAGAAACTGGGAAACTAGAGAAGCAAATGAACAACTTACATCAAGCCATCTTAAAAGAAATAAATTGAACAGCATAAAAGCAAACAAAATAGTAATAGCTAAAGCATTTCCAGATCCCTCACTCCTGCATTCATTTCAGTAGCATTTCACTGAAATGCAGGCATACATACCTGGAAAGTTTAAGCTTTCAAACAGTTCTATATATCTGAACTTCACTCCCTTAAGTAGTGCTACTGATAAAACTATTCATGTGAACAGTTACGCAAATGTACAGGACTTCAGCTAAAGCAGGTAATAAAGAAAATAGCTAATGAATTCAGTGTATCACTAACAATTATTTCTGAAAAGTCAAGGACAGCTAAGATGATAGCAAAGCTTCAGAAATTAACAGCTGAAATACTGGAGGAGGGGGAGTAATTAGGGTATAGTCCCAGCAATTACCCTACAAAAATCGAACTTTAAAACCTATTAAATAATAGAATCAATGCTAGGAAGAAAAAAAATAATAGAGCATCCCCTCAGTAACTTAATAGTCATGACAACCACACTCTCTTCTCACCATTTGATGAGTCCTCTTCAGTTCAAGGCTGAAGTTCATGGGTGCTGTGGAGATGATCACATGGCAACTGCTTTGCTGTAATTAATCCATGAATAAAGAATGGATGCAGTTTTCAGAGATACCAAGCCAGCACTTTTCACAACCATTAAATCCACAAAAATATTAAAATATTTAGAAGTTACAGTTAGGCCATTTTAGTAAAACTTTACCATAAAACCTAAATAACAAAAATAACAAATCTTTCTTAAATCCTCAGGGATAAGTTCATTATTATGAGTCAGGCCTATAGCTATGTTAGAGTCAATATTATAAGACCTGAATGAAATATAGTAAATCCAACCCTTTGACTACACCATTAGACTTTATGCTAGGTTGAGCATTTTAGAAGTTGAAAAAAAAATTTAGGTCGGCTACTGACAAATCAGGAGTTAGTCTATAGTTAAAAAAAAAAAAAGTTTAAAAAAGTTTACAGGAAATCTAATAAAGCAGATGCAAGTCCTAGGCTAGTCCTTACCACCTACAGAAGTATCCCTAGAACAGGTCTATACTGTCAAATTCAGAACTCTGTTTTCACTGTACAATAGTAAATGCTGAACACTTAATGTCCTTTCTAGTTTACAACCTCTATCATTGCTAGCGGACTGAAATTGCAAAAGTAATAAATTCCAAATCCTGTATTTGTCAGGGTAAATCAGAGACTGAATGGCTACAGAAGGAAGTGGAACACTCATACATGAAAGAGGATGTTCAACTACAGTTACTAGGTTATTAAACTGAAAGTTTAAACTTCAAGTGATATCAAATTTACAGAGGAGGCCTGAAGAGAGGCTTAGATGAACCTAAAACAGGGATCTAGAAGGCTGGACAAGCACTGGGGCAAGGTACTGCTCAAATCAGAAAAATAAATACAAATAATTTTGGAATTCCCACTGGGTGTATGTATGTCCATATGACATACAAACACAGAACACCAGATAATATGTAGATGTGCAATTACTGAAATGATTATCATAATTAATACATGTGGGTGTATCTTGGTGCCCTCCAGTTGGTCTGAATTACCTAGGAACTGGATCAGATGAAGGTAATGGAATAACATGCGAGTACCGAAGCAATCCAAAGAATCTAACTAAAAAGTTACACAGTAATGACACAATGCCAGTTTTCATTACAACAAATTCCCCTAATCCTTATGGTTGTAAAATAAATCTTAAGAACACATAGCAAGGTAATTTGTAAAGTAATGTGTGCTTGAGTCAGAAGACAGCCTCCAGCTTTCTAATCATCCCTGACTAGCTATAAGGTTCTGTGCCATTCTGGCAGACAACTACCTTGCTTTGGTTTTGCCACCTCTCAACTGGAGGTACACAATTCAGTACACCCAAGTACAAAGTCTGCTGCATATAGGAAACTCCAAGTACAGGAAGCTGAGGGCATACCACCTCAGCAACGTTGCTTATTGTAAGTCCCTCTTCCACCCTGGATTTTGTCCAGAATTTTAAATTACAAATGCAGGTTCTCAAGATCATCCAGGGCCTAAATCCAGGATTCCTAAAGAAATGCCTACTAGGTCTCTAGACTGGATCGAGTTGTCAACAGCTTCTCTCTTCTGACACAGGAGAGCTTATGCAACACGGGGGAAAAAAGCTATCATTTCTAGAGACAGAACTTTGTCAGGGCTGGTGCAAGTCTATGGAATGAATGTGCCTAGGAGCTAAGCGCCATCAGAAACCTAACTGCATTTTGCTTAAAGAACAAAACACATGACTTTGACCTTGCCTCACTAACGTAAATACATAACACCTATATGGAAGAAAAGACAGATAAACTGAAAACATACAACTGCACATGCTCTTTCCCCTGGCAACAAGACAAGAGATAACATGACAAATGCTGGTCGTGTCACTTATAACAGTATAAGGAGATTCTCTTGACAATTTAATGACACTCTCTAAGGAGAAGAATCTGTAACAGTGGCCAGGCACTACTAGAAAGTGTTCAGGTAGTGCTGTAATGAGAACCATTATAGAAACTGCAGCTTAACCTCGTATTTGCTACCACAACAGATAAGACTTCCACCATTCTGATGAGCCCAAGTTGTTTGGAATGGAAATTTGATCTAAAGAATTGACATCAGTTTTGCTGAGGCTCAAAATCCCTTTCTCTCCCTTCTGTCCTCTGCTGTGTTCCTGCTGTGACTTTTTGGTTTCACTAGTCACTGAGGAAACAAACTTGACGATCCTCTCCCAGATGCTACAGCCAGAGAATGCAATACCCACCTCGTATTACATGGATTTTTAGACTATAGCAATTGACTTTCTCACTTGTTCTGATACTCAGTTAAATATTTACCCATTCTGATCCTTAAATTATTTTAATTGTGCTTTATTTAACTTAAGAGATATGAATGGAAGATGTAAATCAAGACTATTACATTAGGTTTATGTTTCATGCAGTCCCAGGTAATACTGAGAATACTGATTATGTAGTATCACTATTAGCTTCTAAAGTACGAAATACAAGAGCACAATAAGGAAGAGAACCACTCAGTGTGGTAATATACATTTCAGTCTCTACAGGATCGGGGCCTATGTGCATTAAGTATGGAATCTGAGAGCAAGCATTAGATATTAGGGGGTGTAAAAATTTCACTTTCATTAAAAATCTTAATGAAACCTTAGGAATGACATCTGAAAGGACAATAGTGTGATTCATATAAGAGAATACCTTGTCCTGTTAAAGAGAACGACACACTATCTTCTGTATCTTATTCTTACATTACAGTTTGTAAAATGGGTGAAAAATAGTAACTAGAATTATTTTAAGGCAAAAGTGTACATAATTTAAGTACAGAGAAGTGGTATCAGCAACATCATATTTTTTTTTTTTTTTGACTGTTTTAATTGCTATTTCTACTGGTCCTACTACAAAGTCCTCTTTTCACAGGCACATAATCTTCAGAAAAAAAAAATAAGAAGACATTTACTATCATTCTTTTCAACTGAAATGCACACTTTTTGAATATTTCACTAATGGTAATTTTAATAAAATAAGAGCAAAAATGTAAATACACTGCAAATATTTCTTCCTTTTTAACAGAAAGGTTCTATGAAGTTTTTTCATCTGGATGATTTTCACTGAGAACTTGGTTTAAAAAATTAGGAATCACTTTCTTTAGCAATACCAAACTTCAAATCCGAGGAAAATGTAATAGCATAAATGCATAATATTAGCTATGTGATTACTTACATGTCGCCTTGCACTACTTTTTCTCTAAGAAGCTCCAGAATTACATATTTTCTGAGTAGCAGTAGCTTTCGTAGCCATGATGGTCTAAGGTTTTTGAGCCCAAAAGCTTTCTGTTTTCAACTGTGCAACTGTGTCAGTTGGTTAAAAAAAAAAAAAAAAAAAAAACAAAAAACGAGAGAGAGAGAGAGTGAGAGAGAGAAATTACCTCTCCCTTCAAAACTTGTTCTGCTCATATTTTTGTCAGGGCAGCGCTAGAAGGGAGCAGTGGAATCATGAGAAGCATTAGGCCCTGAGCCTGCTAACGTTCGCCTGCAAGTAGTCCAACCGAGTTTAAGAGAACTAGCTGACAGACGTGAAGGAAGATTTTGAAAGTCAGTGGGAGCAGAGCTCCCAAACTCTCATTATGTACTTTCGAAAATCTTCCCCAAAGTCATGGGAACAACAGCTTGCAGGTCTAAGGCCTCTGCTTCTGACTGCTCTCCTTTCCCTTTCTAAAAGCATATCAGATTAAAAAAAAAAAAAACAACCCACTGAAATCAAAAAAAGCGGAGGAGCCGCTCGCAGTGATGCGTTGGGTCTCCCTACAAAGGCAGGGGTCCGCACAGCCCGAGGAGAGCTCACAGGAAAGAATCCTTCAGCAGTCAAAAGTCAAGTGCAGACTAGTGGCTCGGGCGGCACTGTAGCCTGCCTTCCCTCCCCGGCTCTCAGCAGCTCGCAACCTCCATCTCGGTTTCCCCATCTGAGAAATGGGGATAGGAGCACTAACCCCACTATCAGGTACCTTATAATCAGTCACGTCTTGGGGCGGACGGGGCGGACGGGGGGG